>VDFB02044671.1:0-42802 GCA_007258455.2 Sequoia sempervirens | reverse complement strand
AACAAGACCTTCATCCCCAGAAGAGGATATTTGTGGGAAAAACAAGAGTGAGGAGACAACAGAGGATGTGGAAACCATTCCATACTAGGAATGTGTTGTTGCAACCAGTTACCAAGAAGTGAACACAAACAGGCAATCTGAAGAATTAAATTCTTCACCTGAAATGCCTAACAAATCTAAGGTTTGTGTTGATGAAGTATGCATCGATAAAATTAATTTAGTAATTATTGAGCGACAGCACATCTGTCGCAAAATTGATGCTTATGTTGCTCAATTTGATAGTATTCTTGAACTTCAAGGCTTTTCATTTGAAGTGCATGAGGAAGGATTTTCTTGTGAAAATCAACAAATAGGCTCTACATACTTTGCATCACCATGTGAGCTAGAAAATTTCTCTTGTTTCAATTCATGCAATGAGGAGGTCAACAGTTCTAGTAATGGCATGTCCTTTTGTGAAGGGAGTTATCTCCCCTCTATAGAAGGTTTTCTCTTGGATGTTGATCTATCATTAGAGAGTTTCACCCTTGTTGTTATATGTTCACCTGAGGCACTAGTGTTACATGAATCTGAAACTTGCATCATATGGTTCCCCTACAATAGCAAAGTTTATAGTGAAGTGATCCTTCACCTTGTAGGAATTTTGTGTAGTTTCATGAATGTTGGTAGAAGTTTTCAGTGGTTGCAGTTGGGTGAAGTTTGCAACTATGGTGTGAGGGAGATTAGCTCCTTAAGAAGGTTAATCTTTGATAGTGGCAAATTTCCAATTTTTTCTTCCTATTAGTTTCATCTACATATTATTAATATCTTACTTTCCATGAAGTGCTTTTGCACACCCTACATTCACCTTAAAGAAATGTATGTTCTTTATTTCCTTGATTTCCTCCAAGTGCAACCTGCACATGTTTTTTTTTTCCTTATGAGGCCCAGTTTTTGTAAGTCCCTTTCATAAATTTGTGCCCAATGGACTAATAAGGCCCCTAGATTCCATGATTAGTAGTTAATCATCCCACATAAATAACCAAAAATATTATCATTTCATGCCACTCTTAGTTGACCCATCATTGATATCCGATCTGAGAAACCCTACATGGGCCATCTTGTATGAATTTTTCTTGGGAAGCCTCAAATTGGTTAAGTCCTAAGTTTTTTGGGCTTTCGGGTTGTTGCTTACTTGCCTATCTGCTTACCTTCTCCATCATCCCCGATCTTCCATCTCTTTTGCTTCTCCTTTCCATTTTTTCTAAGTGTTTCAAGTTTCATTCATTGACCTTACCCTTTAACCCTTATTGCTTCTTCTTCATAAACCTCTTGGCCTCCCTCCTTCTCCCAATTCCTTCTTTCAACAATTTGGCTGTCAAATTTTTAGATTTTGAAAGTCAGACTTCTCTCTTACCTCTTATTTGCTTTTGGTAAGAGGTATTCCTTCCTCCCGAAACCTAACACATCTTTTGAGCATTGGGCCTTCATCTTTCCTTCTATAGAATCTTCCCCTTTAGAACCCTCAAGTCTTCAAGATTTCTTCAAAAAATTTACTGAGTGTCAAATTTTTGAAATTTCAGGAGTCAGGCTTCTCCCTTACCTCTATATGTTACCTCTTTCAATCCCAACACCCTACCTCTACTTTTCAAGGTTTGAGGTTTGGTCTTCCTCTTACCTCTTACCTAGAGGTAAGACTTCTTTCTATTTTTTTGATTTTCAAAATTTTTAGAATTCGAGATTCGAGACTCCCTCTGACCTCTTACCTACTTTAGGTAAGAAGTAAGCCTTCTTCTCAACCCCCGACATCCAATTTTTGGGTTCCAACATTTTCTTATCCCTTCTTCTAAGCATGTGGTATGAAGCAAGCTCAATGCCCAATTCTTGACAAGGTGCTCTTTTCGAGGCTCTAGACCATTTTATACATTGCTAGAGGTTCCTTTCGGGCCTAATGCCTAAATATTCTGCAAAATGATTTGTTTTTGCACGATGATTCCATTTTTTCTTGAACCACCTTTCTAGATGACATGTTTGATTTTTTGAGGCTTCAAGAACATCATTTATGATCCTCCTGGCTTCTGCAAGTGGATTTTAAGGGTGCCCAATGCTCATTTATTACTATTGTTGACCATTCTAACAGATCCATGCCTTACCTCCATCCTTTCATGCATTGGTTTCATGGAAACATTCATTGCTAGGGCATGGGTGTTGAGTGTTGCTCAATCTTCCTAGGCATAGGTTTTGAGTTATGCCTAATATATAAAGGAAAGAATTATATTCATTCTAAGGGTTCTTCCTCTGGCTCCTCTAGGGTTTTTATTTGACAAAAATCTATTTTTTACATCTATGCAATTATAAAGATTGGATTTTTGCCTCTACATTATGAAATTGATTAAGCTTGTCTTCTCTCATCTTGTTTATGGTTGTGTAAGTTTCATTACCAACATAGTTGAGTTCATTTATTCTCTTTACATGCATATATGTTTGAGTTAAATTATTTACAATTATTGTATGAGAATTTCCATTTCCTTCCAACACCCTATCAAACCCCAACCTTCATCTTTGCCTCTAGGAATTGATCAAATAGAGATTTGTGTGAGTCCCCTGGTCCCTTTTCAATGGTGTTGTTGTGCAATCTCAACCAAGAAGAAACAACTTTTCCATCTTGGTGTACCACCTCCCATTTCCCTTCCATGCATTCCTTCTAACCCTTTTCTCTTGTGAGTTGTTAGAGTAGGGTAGTGGTAGCATTTCATGTGCTAGGTTGGACCAACACATTGCACTTGGATCAAAAGAGGAAGTCATCCTTCTTTGGAGATTTGACCTTATACACACAATTTCCCACACCTTGAGGTCATTTTCATTGTGTCATTAGAACATTGAACTCCATGTTCAGCAGGGTGTAGTTTTATGTGACAACAAGTCCCAAACAAATTCGTGTCCTAACTACAAGTACTCAAGCATTCAAATTCACAAATATTTGCTAGTATCTCTTCCTTTTCTTATCCATTTCAATATTTCATTTGATTTGGTCAGTTTAGATTTCTTTTTATCATTCTTGTGTATTTTGGTATTCCTCTATTTTATTTCTCTTGATGTGTAGAAAAACTTGAATCTAGAAAAATATTTGAATTTTATGGCTTTCTACGATGAAAAAAAATTAATTAAAATTACAACACATAAGTAGGATGAAATTACATCATGTGGATGTCCACACAAAGAGATATAATATGAGGTAGTGGACTACTTAGGTTGATAGTTAAGTACATGTTTTTAATTCTTCTTGCTATAAATTTGGTTTTTCATTTTTTTTACCATATTGTAGTAAATGAAATTTTTACTAACTCGCATTTAATACATTACAAATTTAACTTATATTAAATTATATTTTACACAGGTATATTGTTAGATATGTGCTTAGTTTACTTATCTATGCCTTCCATAATGATTCAATATCTCATATTAATTTGATGAGCATACACTAAGCAAGGATCTATCATGTGACTTGACAATACACATCATTAGTAGTGGTTATGATGATACATGCATTCTACATGTCATAAGATTCATATCTCCATAGATACATACGATTTTAATGAATTACCTTAAATTTTATATGTGGCAATGATTATAATGACAATCAATCTTCTACATCTCATGATGAATATATGGGTACTTGTCCTTCATATAATATTTATTTACATGATGATAGCTTATGCCTTTATGATCATTCATTAGCTTCTTATATAGAATTCATAGATGTCTCATTACTTTATTCTACATTTTAGATGATGTTATAAGCCTTAGAGAATAGCTCTTACATGATGATTATGATAGTTCTACAAATGTATCCTTGAATGTGAAGTAATTATTATTATAAATATAAAGATGATTCTATCCTATTTATTAATAAGTTTAGTTGTACCTAAGTGGTAGCTATTCATGGTGGTTTGATTCATCTTTCTCACACTACAATTATTTTTATGAATTTGGCCATCAATTTTTCATTGTTTTTTTTCTAGACTTAATTCATACATTCAAGGATAAAATTAACATAGATATGCATTATCATAATATATCTTTCAATATTAATACATATATATTAATAAGGATTATGTTTCTCCACCTCATTTTCGTGTGTCCTAGATGCATATGATTATAATCTCATGGGCCATGCTCATTAGATGTTAGGGAGATGACACATTTGCATCACCATGAGCTAGAAACTTTCCCTTGTTTTAATTCATGCAATGAGGAGATCAACAATTCTAGTAATGGCATGTCCTTTTGTGAAGGGAGTTCTCTCCTCTCATGAAGGTTTTCTCTTGGATGTTGAGGTCCTATTAGAGAGTTTCACCCTTGTTGTTGTATGTTCACCTGAGGCACTAGTGTTAGATGAATCTGACACTTGCATCATATGGTTCCCCTACAATACAAAGTTTATAGTGAAGTGATCCTTCACCTTGTAGGAATTTTGTGTAGTTTCATGCATTTACGTTATAGAAGCTGGTTAGAAGTTAAGTGAAGTTTGCAGTAACTATGGTTTGAGGGAGATCAACTCCTTCAAAAGGTTCATCTTTGATAGAGGAAATTTTCTATTTTTTCTTCCTATTAGTTTCATGTACATATTTTAATATCTTACTTTCCATGAAGCACTTTTGCACACCCTACATTCTCCTTAAGGGAATGTATGTCCTTTGTTTCCATGATTTCCTCCAAGTGCGGCCTGCACATGTGTTTTTTTTTGCCCTTATGAGGCCCAATTTTTGTAAGTCCCTTTCATAAATTTGTGCCTAATGGACTAATAAGGCCCCTAGATTCCATGATTAGCAGTCAATCATCCCGCAAAAATAACCAAAAATATTATCATTTCATGCCACTCTTAGATGACCCATCATTGATATCCGATCTAAGAAATCCTACATGGACCATCTTGTATGATTTTTTCTTGGGGGGTCTCAAATTGGTTAATTCCTAAGTTTTTCGGGCTTTTTGGTTGTCGCTTACTTGCCTATCTACTTACCTTCTCCATCACCCCCGATCTTCCATCTCTTCTGCTTCTCCTTTCCATTTTTGCTAAGTGTTTCAGGTTTCATTCATCGGCCTTACCCTTTAACCCTTATTGCTTCTTCTTCATAAACCTCTTAGCCTCCCTCCTTCTCCCCAATTCCTTCTTTCAAAAATTTGGCTATGTCAATTTTTTAGATTTTGAAAGTCAAACTTCTCTCTTACCTCTTAGTTGCTTTTGGTAAGAGGTATGCCTTCCTCCTGAAACTTGACATATATCTTTTGAGAATTGGGCCTTCGGCTTTCCTTCTATATAATCTTCCCCTTTAGAACCCTCAAGTCTTCAAGCTTTCTTCAAAAATTTGATTAAGTGTCAATTTTTTGAAATTTCGGGAGTCAGGCTTCTCCCTTACCTCTGTCTGTTGCCTCTTTCGATCCCAACACCCTACCTCTATTTTTCAGGGTTTGAGGTTTGGTCTTCCCTCTTACCTCTTACCTAGAGGTAAGACTTCTTTCTATTTTTTTGATTTTCAAAATTTTTAGAATTCGAGATTCGAGACTCCCTCTGACCTCTTACCTACTTTAGGTAAGAAGTAAGCCTTCTTCTCAACCCCCGACATCCAATTTTTGGGTTCCAACATTTTCTTATCCCTTCTTCTAAGCATGTGGTATGAAGCAAGCTCAATGCCCAATTCTTGACAAGGTGCTCTTTTCGAGGCTCTAGACCATTTTATACATTGCTAGAGGTTCCTTTCGGGCCTAATGCCTAAATATTCTGCAAAATGATTTGTTTTTGCACGATGATTCCATTTTTTCTTGAACCACCTTTCTAGATGACATGTTTGATTTTTTGAGGCTTCAAGAACATCATTTATGATCCTCCTGGCTTCTGCAAGTGGATTTTAAGGGTGCCCAATGCTCATTTATTACTATTGTTGACCATTCTAACAGATCCATGCCTTACCTCCATCCTTTCATGCATTGGTTTCATGGAAACATTCATTGCTAGGGCATGGGTGTTGAGTGTTGCTCAATCTTCCTAGGCATAGGTTTTGAGTTATGCCTAATATATAAAGGAAAGAATTATATTCATTCTAAGGGTTCTTCCTCTGGCTCCTCTAGGGTTTTTATTTGACAAAAATCTATTTTTTACATCTATGCAATTATAAAGATTGGATTTTTGCCTCTACATTATGAAATTGATTAAGCTTGTCTTCTCTCATCTTGTTTATGGTTGTGTAAGTTTCATTACCAACATAGTTGAGTTCATTTATTCTCTTTACATGCATATATGTTTGAGTTAAATTATTTACAATTATTGTATGAGAATTTCCATTTCCTTCCAACACCCTATCAAACCCCAACCTTCATCTTTGCCTCTAGGAATTGATCAAATAGAGATTTGTGTGAGTCCCCTGGTCCCTTTTCAATGGTGTTGTTGTGCAATCTCAACCAAGAAGAAACAACTTTTCCATCTTGGTGTACCACCTCCCATTTCCCTTCCATGCATTCCTTCTAACCCTTTTCTCTTGTGAGTTGTTAGAGTAGGGTAGTGGTAGCATTTCATGTGCTAGGTTGGACCAACACATTGCACTTGGATCAAAAGAGGAAGTCATCCTTCTTTGGAGATTTGACCTTATACACACAATTTCCCACACCTTGAGGTCATTTTCATTGTGTCATTAGAACATTGAACTCCATGTTCAGCAGGGTGTAGTTTTATGTGACAACAAGTCCCAAACAAATTCGTGTCCTAACTACAAGTACTCAAGCATTCAAATTCACAAATATTTGCTAGTATCTCTTCCTTTTCTTATCCATTTCAATATTTCATTTGATTTGGTCAGTTTAGATTTCTTTTTATCATTCTTGTGTATTTTGGTATTCCTCTATTTTATTTCTCTTGATGTGTAGAAAAACTTGAATCTAGAAAAATATTTGAATTTTATGGCTTTCTACGATGAAAAAAAATTAATTAAAATTACAACACATAAGTAGGATGAAATTACATCATGTGGATGTCCACACAAAGAGATATAATATGAGGTAGTGGACTACTTAGGTTGATAGTTAAGTACATGTTTTTAATTCTTCTTGCTATAAATTTGGTTTTTCATTTTTTTTACCATATTGTAGTAAATGAAATTTTTACTAACTCGCATTTAATACATTACAAATTTAACTTATATTAAATTATATTTTACACAGGTATATTGTTAGATATGTGCTTAGTTTACTTATCTATGCCTTCCATAATGATTCAATATCTCATATTAATTTGATGAGCATACACTAAGCAAGGATCTATCATGTGACTTGACAATACACATCATTAGTAGTGGTTATGATGATACATGCATTCTACATGTCATAAGATTCATATCTCCATAGATACATACGATTTTAATGAATTACCTTAAATTTTATATGTGGCAATGATTATAATGACAATCAATCTTCTACATCTCATGATGAATATATGGGTACTTGTCCTTCATATAATATTTATTTACATGATGATAGCTTATGCCTTTATGATCATTCATTAGCTTCTTATATAGAATTCATAGATGTCTCATTACTTTATTCTACATTTTAGATGATGTTATAAGCCTTAGAGAATAGCTCTTACATGATGATTATGATAGTTCTACAAATGTATCCTTGAATGTGAAGTAATTATTATTATAAATATAAAGATGATTCTATCCTATTTATTAATAAGTTTAGTTGTACCTAAGTGGTAGCTATTCATGGTGGTTTGATTCATCTTTCTCACACTACAATTATTTTTATGAATTTGGCCATCAATTTTTCATTGTTTTTTTTCTAGACTTAATTCATACATTCAAGGATAAAATTAACATAGATATGCATTATCATAATATATCTTTCAATATTAATACATATATATTAATAAGGATTATGTTTCTCCACCTCATTTTCGTGTGTCCTAGATGCATATGATTATAATCTCATGGGCCATGCTCATTAGATGTTAGGGAGATGACAATATTTCAATCAACCACCACCTATCCTACCCACTAATGCACTTAATCTACCTCTCACACCTCAATTTGTATCTAAAAGAAATGAGTGTGATATAATTCAACAATTCATGTACTCAAGCCAAAATATCTCTATGGGGCCTAGTGTACACCAATTTGTAGAGATATAATTTAAAAGGTCATAGAAATATTCAATTTGAACTAGAAATTACACCACAAATAACATCTTTGATAGAGTTGTTTAAAGAAACAAAACATCATGATATATCATTTGATAGATACAATCCACTTGAAAAAGTACTTAAGGAAGCATTACTTTTACAAAAATCATGGTTGAATGTGGTGACTCAATCACTAAAAAATATTCAATTGATGATGAATCTAGTCTTAATATATATATTGAGAATTGTTTAAGACAATTATAAGTAGGCATGTCAAAGATACAACCATTTAATATTTTACCATTAAAGGATTTAAGATAATATGCATATATCTTGTTTAGTTACTCTTATTCTTTTGAATCAAGATAGTCTATGAAGGATATACATGATATTCCATGTGACACCCAAAAACTAAAATATAACATATATTTTTGTCATTCATAGTTGCATGCTATGAAAGTGAATCTTGCTAAGTTATATCAATGCATTCAATTTTAGAAAAAAAAAGGAGGGAGCTTTGGGTTAATTAATAGTGTTTCATTGATTAATACAAGCTCAAGGATCTCTTTGGTGGTTGAGCTTTTTCTCAAAAGGGTTTCTCCATTTAAATTTTTTTGTTATGTTTAATATTTGCTTACCGATTCTAATTTATTGATATATATTCTTGCATGCTTTTTCATGATATTTGCATGGTTTTAATCATATGTTTCATTAATTAGCAAATTGAACTAGTTTTCTATTTTATTATAATTTTATTTCTCAACATGCCTTGTGGTTTTGGTGAGTATTGTGTGGATATTAGATCTTAAATTATTTTTTTTTGTTAGTCACAATAGTGGGTGACAAACTAAATCTATGTTAGGAATATTGCATCATAGGATACATATAATAATTATGTTTGTTATAGTTTGTTATATAGATTATTGTATTAGTGGTACGAATGTGTTGAGTTGTTAAAACAACTCAATATATATTTAGAAAAGTTGTTTCGGGAGTCTCCTATAATGTAGGAGATTAAACTCCTATATAAGTGTGATGTATTTGAATGGAAAATATGAAGCACGATAATATTTTTTAAAATATTTGCATGCTTCTATTATTCTGCCCAAAATCTCATATGGTATCAGAGCGACTATCCATATTCCCCATATTCTTCTATTATAAAATTTTGTTGAGTTTAATGAGTCATCTGCACTCTTTCCTGAACTCATGATCCATTGATATTAATTTCTGTCATACGATGAGTTATTCAGGTTTGGAAGAGCTACAGATTTAGCAGTTGTATTCACCTTTGGCATGAAGATTGTTTCAATCTACTAACCATTTGTAGTGCACCAATAAATCTGGTGTGAGTTGGCTTGTATTTGTGATCTCAATGGGCACAGTTCTACCCAACAGGGAACATAAGGGGATCTATTACAATAGATAACAGGCCAGATGATGCATGAGTTTGTGAGATCCATTTTTTTTATCTTGATTCCACAAGTTTAGACACAAATTTTGTGGGCAACGAAGTGAAGCATAGTGGTTGATAGCTTTCACAAGCGTATTGTCATCTAGTTGAGATGAGTCTTTCAACCATGCTATTAGTATGAGCAGAGAGAGGATCCATTCCAATTATATCCACAACCACGAATTGATGTAGAACAAGGTCAATGAGTTGCAAGGCTTTGTCATGAGTGTTGTAGAAGTTAAGCCAAAATTATTGTGAATTGTGTTGAGGCAAATGATTGGAAGATTGATTGCTATTATGGCTATACGTTGACTTGATATAGTAGCTACCATACTTATTGCTAAATAAATTTTCCAAAATTTTACCACTTACTAATTATTATTATAACTATTATTCTTGAAATCAAACTCATTCAATAATTCAATTTTCAGTCTAAAAGTTGGCATAATGTTAACTTAAAATAATTTTAATCCTAAGATGATATTATGGTTTATGACATAACTCCAATTAATTTCAACTTAACTAATTAACTTTATATCTAAAATTTAGATTATAAACAAGTTCAAAGTTTATCAAGGAATCAAAACAAAATTCTATTCAGTAGTTCTAAAACTAATTGATCTCAATAACTCTTTATTCCAAGAATTTCAATGCAAATCTAAAATTACTCACTAATTGATCATAGCAATGATAGAAGTGTTTCCTCTATATTATTATCTAACATGACTTTTAAACATGGAATCAACTATTTGGTTATAATTATAAAGTATTAAGAAAAAGAGTATGTTCAAGAGTTCTTTTCATGAATAACAATTCTAAATTTGAATTTAACTCTTTCATCAAGTCTATAGGTACTAGAAAACATTAGTATATTATCAATACTCGTATTATGGTATTACCCAAATTCAATCAAAGAAATTGAAACACTAAATTACTAATTTAATCTTTTCTAATCTCAATACTATTAGATTAGCTCAACAATAGAGTGGTATTAATTATAACCATAACTATTGAATAATTAGATGGATTGCTTATTGTTATTTGGACTCATAGCTTACAACAAATAATAACCACATACTTATTAGTTTTCATCTTATAAACGTTTCAACTTAAGTGTTACTAGTAAATTTAAAAGTAACTATTAAATATTGTATTTACCATCAATTAAAAATTAAGCTTTACACATTAAATATCACAAATTTATTAATTGTTTACTACCACTTATTTATGTTTAAGTAAATCAAAATATTATTTTATTTCCTTAATTCATTTCATTCCACAATTACTAATTTTAAAGGAAAGGTTGAAAAGAATTTTTATTTTGTGTTGAGTTGCATTAACTACTAGTTAACAGTCAATCAAATTGGAAACTACCATCTTGAATTTCTTGAGATTTTTTTTTCAATTTTATAAAAAATAATATCATTATCTTTTCTTACAACTAATTTAGAAACATATTTCTATTTTATATATTTATAATTCAATTAATAGATCCAATATAATTAATCTTTAATTCTAATTTATTTAAATTTGGTAAGATAATTAGAATCTTAATGACAAGCAACTTACAACTACTTAACCAACCATAAATCTCAATACTTTTATATATTTTTATTTGATTGATTTACTACCCATTTTCAGATCTGTCCCAATTATCCTTTTTGAAGTTGCAAGTTAAATATTAAGGAGGTTTGAAGATTGAAAAGATTCCAGATTTTATTAATATGCAGTCACATTATAACTCATTTTTCCTTCTATTCTTTTATCCAGTCATACAAATTTCTTTTATATTTTGTACATATACTTGTACATGTATTTAACTCTATCATTTCAGGTTTTACATTATTAATTTCCTGCTACTATTTCTCTTGAATTTTAAAACTGATTTTAAAACTGAGAAACCGCTAATAGCACAGACCCAAACATAAATAAGATTTTCTAGAGTAAATTGTCACCCTTACTAAAGCTTGATAAAATAAATCTGATCTTGTTATCATTTACAAGATTATGATGCCTAGATACTATGTTAGATTTGACTATTTAATCCTCCAGAATGGTATCCAATAACACCAATTTATTTTAATCAAATCTGAAACCTCTTGTAGTTGAAGCACTCTTTCTTTTCTTTATTTCAAGGACCCATTAACCTTTTTTTTTTTAAAATAGATACTTATTTCTTTTGCATAACAAGGTCTTTTCTTTACTAACATTTCTTTTTAATAAGTCACTTCCAATTAGCTGATAAAATGCAAGTTTATTTGCTATGCAATGATCAAATAAAAGCGAGGATACCTACTTTATATGACTTTACCTCTGCATTCAAGTACAAACCAAAATTCTGCAAGAAGGTTCTTTTGAAAGAAGGTATTACAATTTTTGTACTTTAATATATACTTTTCAAATCCATTTGCATAAATTAAATAAACTTTACTTTTCCTCTTATGATACACAAATTGATAGGTTATTTGAAACAACATCATTTGCCAAACTCTCTTTTAACTAGAGAAATTTCAACTCTTACAAGGACTCAAGAACCTTGAATAGCAAAATACAAGGCCAACAAGAACATCTTTTCTTGACCCCAAACACATCATTTCCTTTCTTCTCAAAGGACTTGCATCCTTCATGGTATCTTCAAGGAGTCCACAAGGAAACTTGAAGGAGAACAAATGATGGGAAAACAAAAATATACCAATGGGCTCTCCACCCAACCGTATCATTGTAGAACAACCCACCCCTAAGGATAGGGTGATCACTTAGCCACATAAAACAACTTAACTCAAGACTCAAGCACATGGACCAAAATAATGTTTCACATATACAAAAAACCCTTGTAACAAGTCATTCATATAAGCACAAACACATTTCTACCACATTGGTTTACTCCAAGGAAAAACCAATTAGGGGGAGTAGGGCTGAATCTCACATTTTGGGCAAGTTGGGCATGTGTGATGTATCTTTGCATTGAACCAGCTTTCGAAAGTATTCGGCTCCCATTATTATTCAATCATTTCCTCCATTCATGCAGGGATTGTACTCGATGAAACAAACTATGATTTGTGGTCTCAAATCATGGAGATGCATATTGCTGAGAAGGAGAAACTCTCTTTCATTCGTGGTAATTCATATCCATCATCCTTCTCGGTAGGTGGCTGTGAATTACCACGAATGAAAGAGAGTTTCTCCTTCTCAGCAATATGCATCTCCATGATTTGAGACCACAGATCATAGTTTGTTTCATCGAGTACAATCCCTGCATTGAAGGATGAACCTTCGGATTGAATAATAATGGGAGCAGATGGCTGAGATACTTTCGAATCTGAATCGCCCATGGTTCAATGAAGGGGAAACAAATGATTCAAATTTCGTAGCTCTGATACCAACTTAAAAACAGAAACAGAGAAGAATATTTTTTCATTCTTATTTTTACAATGAATCTGTACAGGTTCATATACATCTCTAGATCCTACAATCATGCTGTGTGCGTTATCCATACAGCTACACTATCTACAGGATAGGAAAGTATCCGAAAACAGTTAAGGAAAAATCATCAGAAAAACAAATAAGAATATCGCAACACAACCCACCCTTAAGCATGGGGTGATCGCTTAGCCACATAAAATATCTTAACTCAAGACTCAAGCACATGGACCACAATAATGTTTCACATATACAACAAACCCTTGTAATAAGTCATTCATATAAGCAAAAACACATTTCTACCACATTGGTTTACTCCAAGGGAAAACCAATTAGAGGGAGTAGGGGCTCAACTAGACATGGCAAGAATAAATATATATACATCAAATCTCGTCTCCATAATAATGCTCCATGAAATTTCCATACCGACACCTCAACACCACATCAATGCCACAAACCCAAAATCATCCCAACACCCTTATTCCTCCCAACCACACAACTATGAATAAACAATGAGATGCTCATATCTCATAAATGCAAGGGTACTCATACCCTCAATAATGACCATTACCTAAACAAGATACTCTTATCCAAAAATGAAAAGCCCCAATGTGAGGGAGCTACTCCCATTCAAACCCTTGCACATGGAGGACCAAAACTCCTTTATACAAGAGGGGGTCACCTCCCCTAAGAAAGAATACACAAAAATTATTCAATACATATAACAAGACTTGTCACATCAAAAGAAAACCCCAAAACGAAACTCTCAAATCAATTCACCTTTTTAAAATGCACAACATATTAATATGGAATATCAAGAAAGAAAAATACCTTCAAATGTTATAATCCTAAAAATGGTAGACTCTAATGGATGGTTGGATCCTTCTCTCTCAAACAATCTCCTCCTTCCTTCTCCCAATATTTCCCAAGGAAACAATTCAAGATCACAAAAGAGAAAAGAACAAAATAAACATGGTAACCCTCTCCTCTCCATGAGGAAGAGGTTTTAAATGAAAGAGATAAATAACTCCCTCACATAACCACTTCATCCACAACCTCCCTTTTTCGTCACTCTTATGAGTGGGGACAAAACAAGGGTTAAAACATTTTTAAAAAGATTACATATAATAAAAACCACCTCCCCACCTATACCTTTAGGTCCTAGACTAACTTTTAGCACATTAAACACACCCTAGGACCCTCTAAACACACTTTAAAATGCACTTTTCTAAAATTTAAACTCACATAAAAAATAATCACATAATACATGACACACATTGTACATGAAAACCACTTAACACAAAAATCAATAACCAAAGGATCCTATGCCAAGGTTCCAATTCACACATATATGAAATAGATCATTTCACATATCAACACAAATCAACTAATCTAACATAAAATCTCATATATGATTCTTCATTTTAGAACAAATTAATCAAATAACCATATCAAGGTTATTACATACACACTATGAAACATAACATTCACCAATATGGATGATCCCACAATAGTGGGTTACACTTTTTGGCCAAACTTGACATTGAACTGAATTTTTTTAACTAAATCTTCACTTAAACAGACATCTATAGCTGCTAAACCATGAGAAATTTGAAGATAATGCAAACTAGTGATTTGTGACATTTTGCCTATATATTCTAAATATATTTAAAAAAAAAATTGGAATCAAATTGCATTTATTTTTCTATCTCCTTTGAAAAATAGTTTTTAACAGTAAACACCATTTTTAAAGAGTGACGTGTACTTGCTAACACATAATTTTTTTCTATGGAGGATAAAATTCAATTTTTTTCAAATTTAGATTCATAACTACGATATCTAGTGCATGCAATTGGTTTCATAGTGTTTTATTGAATATTTTTTCTTAATTAAGTTTTGAAGTCAAACCAATTACAATTTAGGCATAGGTTTACTTGCTAACACATAATTTTTTTGTAAGTATCGAATTTTTTTTTTTGTTGAATCAAGAACATCAATGTCTAGTGCATAGATATTTTTTAGAACTTTTTTTTGATAATCTGCTATTTTTCCACATGTGCAGAACAAAGAGCTTGATTTTCAGTGAAAAACCTATGTTTAATTAAACTAAAAAAAATAATAAAACCAAAATATATTAAAATTATATTTGATGGATAACTCATTCTGAGGACTACCATCATCCAGTTGAGTCTGTGAAGATGATTCCATTTTCATCTCCAACCCAAGCTTGGAAAGGGATTTTTTGTAGAAATGGGTAGAGGAGGGGGAGAAGGGCTAAAAAGGAGGGTTCGAGTGAACCCCCCTTTTAGCGAACCACCTGGACCCCTTTGAGTGAAGGGGGGTTCACCCAAATCCCCCCATTTTTTTTTTACCATTTCCCATTTATTGCATTTAATTTTAAAACGCCAAATGGGTTTTCATCACAAGGGGTTCGAGCCGGGGAGGCAAACCTCAAAACCCCCTCTTTTACCATTTCCCATTTATCAGATTTAAAAAAATCACCAAATGGGTTTTCATCACAAGGGGGTTCACTCAAAAGGGGGGTTCGAGAGAACCCCCCTTCGAGTGAACCACCAAAACCAAAAAAAAAATTATGGGAGAGTTTTGACAATTTTTCTTCATGAAGGGAATTGTAACCCACTATTTTGGGATCACCCATAGCACTCATAGAATATAAAAGTGCATCATCATCATCATAAATACTATGAATATCAAAATATGTCAAAATGTATCAAATATATTTGATATGTTATCTATAGCAAGCAAAACATGAGTGCACAGAGTAGGGGTCTCACGGCAAACCAACATAAGTGCAAAAGAACACACATATACGATGATATACATCAGTAAGAAAAGATACACAAGTATACAATTGAAATTTTGAAAAGAAGAGAGTGTAGATAGGGAGATAATCAAAGGTTTAAATGCATTGAAGACAATAAACAAATTAAATCCTATCAAGCACCATGAAGTACAAACTAGAATGAAAATAAAAATAATAAACAAAGAATGTGCAAACCGATTTTCAAACTAGTGTTGATTGATCTCCATGGCTCTTCACCTGCATAAGGATGCAAGATTTCGAAGGTTGATTGTAGAGGAGGAATGTTGGTTGCTCAATTATGCAGCATAACAACCTGATGAAGATGATAGATGGCAATTGAAGAATTATTTTGACAGAGTGAAGATGCTAGAAGAAGATTCAATCTAAATGGCTTGTGAAAGGTTAGATTTATAGATTTTTTATTTGAACAGAGATAAGATTTGACAAGATTCGATAAGGATTTGATTTTTGACAAAAGAGGAAATATGATGAGATGAGATAAAAATTTTGAAAGATAGAAAGATTTTGATTTATTGTTTTAAAGGAATTAAAACAAGATAAGATAAGATGTGAAAAGATAGAAAGATTTTGATTCTCTTTTAAAGGAAATAAATTCTGAAAAAGATGAGAAGGATAATTGATGAATTATTTAATTAAACTAATTAATTAGATACACATGAGTTCAAATTTTGGAAAGAAAGCGAGAAGATCCTTTTTAAGATTTTATTAATTAAATAAATATTTGATTTATTTAATTAATGTTGGATTTATGATTTCATTAATTAAATAATATAAATTATTTAATTAACATTAGAGGAATTAATAGAAATGATTTAATTAATTAAATAATATAAATTATTTAATTAACATTAGAGGAATGGATGAAAATGATTTAATTAATTAAATAATATAAATTATTTAATTAACATTAGAGGAATTGATGAATTATGCATAGGAAGGGAATAAATGAAATTAGTCAAATAAATAAGATTTATTTAACTAATTAGATGATGACATGGGTACCTAGGGCAAAACATGATACAAGGTGTCTAAATGATGCAATGTTGTGACAAGGTATCATAAGATGACAATTTTTTGATGTCTACAGAGAGAAGGGGTGGATCGAGCCTTGACTTTTTGTCCAATAGGTATGGATCAAGACTTAGTTGTTTGTCCAAAAATATTCACAAGTGGATACTCGTTGTCCACTATGCAAATAAAAATCCTCACACGGGCTAGTGAAATCCATTGTCCACTAGGTGAGCCCCAAAAAGTGGCTAATGGGAAAGTCATACCATGTCTACAGTCTCTCATGTATCAACCATACCAAATTATACCTCTTGATAACTTTGATAAGGTGTTATAGAAATGGTCACAAGGCTAACAAGTTGCATTATGCTAGGCACTCGTGAAAAGCAAGGCTCCACTAGCAAGAAAGTTGTGTTATGCTTGGTGGTCATGACAAACATAGAGTCTCCACTAGAAAGCAAGTTGTGTTATGCTTGGTGGCCATTTTAAATACAATAGGATAGGATATTCAAAGTGATTTTTCTTAGTTCATGAAAGGTCTCACCTTAGGGAACATCATGCTCAATGGCACCAAGAGAGGACTAGTCGAGGATAAAAGATTCACAACTTAGGGAATGCAAGTTGTAGCATTACCATTAAGAGGAATTTCATATGCCAAGAAATTTCATGCTCTTGAAGGAACATCAAACCCAATGTCACCACCAAGAAGACACATCATATGAAGTAAGAAGACCACACTTAGAAGCAAACAATGAGTGTGGACACATATGCCCCCACTTTTAAAGAAATTGCTAAACACCATGCTATGAGCAATTACTTTAAAGTAGAACACAATAAATTCCAATACATGAGAGCTTTATTCAAAAATCCCTATTCAAAACATATGTTTTCAAGATAGAGATACATCATGAAAGGAGGTTTTCCCCCCATATGCAATCCTAAGATAACACATAAGGAACCCATGGATTTGGGGTCATCATATGTCTTTACTTTAGTGATGTAATCAAGCTTGGAATCATCATCATTCTCCAAATGACTCATGGAAAAATGAGCACAAAGGAAGAATGACACATAGAGAGTGAAAACAAAGAAAATGTTTTGGGTCAACATGGAAGATACCTTAATGTCTCAACACCTTACATCATCCCCAAAAGGAAAACACAACACAAGAGAAAAGATAAAGGTGTACGAAATATAGAAGAATGTCACGACATATTCACTTCCTTTATATCCTTGTACCAACAGAGTGACAAGGGCCATCCAAAGTAGGCTCACAAACATTTAAAGACATGCCAAGAAGAACTATACAGGGGATCATATTATGCACATGCAATCACAAAGAACATGAAAGGAAGACAAAGAAAATACTAGTATGGCACATGTGAGTCAATCTATAGTAGGTCATTTACATCCCAATCTTGTTCATCATATGCAGAAGGCGAACAACTAGCTCCAAAGGGACAACAACAAGTGTTGTACTAGGAGCATCACTAGATTCAACACATGGTGATTCACTCTTGATAAGAGGATCATCACGGTTGTTATCATCTAAGCTCATGGAAGAGGAAAAAAATAAATTATTCGGTACATTATGCACTTCCTCATCAATCTTAGAAATCTCATCATCATCATCCAAGTTAATCATAATAGGAGGCCTAATACAATTTTCATAGATGTTTCATATGTTTTTTTTGCGAAGGTAGAGAATCATCATGCTTTGTTTCAATTGGTGTTTGATCTTGATTTAATATTTTATTCTCTTTTTATAACTTACAAGCAATATAATGATGTCTAAGCCTACACACTTTAGCATTTTGATTTCTTCTTGTATGCTTTTCAAGTTGTGATTGTGTAGGAGTGGGTTTATCAACCATTGGCTTTTTCTTCCCATAAGGGAGGAACGGAAGGAACCATGAAAGGTTGTTCAACCACTTTATCTTTAGCTTTATAGACTTGATTAATCCTAGGAGGAAAAAAGAGACTTATATGGTTATCTCATGGTCTCTTATAGGAAATAGGTGGAGGATTTGTCATGGGTTGGTCTTGGTTACTTGGAAATCAATCATGGCTTCATCAATTATAGGAGGTTCAATAATGGGTTGAGGGATATTTCTAAGAGGAATATTTTTAATATGTTGAATTTGATTACTCAAAGCCTTACATTCATTGGTTAAATGACCACACACTAGATAATATGCACAAAATGAGATTTTGTTGTAGAATTTATTTTGTGTTCTTGGAGGAAGAGTAATCAAGTGAGCTTTGAGAAGCCTCGACAAGATAGCCTCTTGATCAATAGTAGGGTACATTTCTTTCTCAAAAAAAAATGTCATACACACAGTAGATGATAAGGAATTAGATTAGGATGAAGATAAAGGATGGAAATCTAGACCATGCTTGGAAAAGTACAGTATCTAGAATTCACTTGATTTCTATCATTTTGTCCCATGTTTTCATTACATCCATGTTTAGAAAGGCTTTTGTATCCAAGACCATGACATGCTTCTAATTCATATGAAGATATTTTACGCTTCTAAGAAGGATTGGCTTCTTCACGAGCACACAAATCCTTTTTAATTTTTTAAAATTTATGTATCTTCCTCTCATGAGGGATGGGAGTTGGAGATCCCCCATCACCAACATGGGGTGATGTTTTTGATGTAGAACCAAGTTGAGAAAATGAAACACAAGATTCTTTAGGTGTAGCTTGTGAGATTTTGTACTCTCCCAGAAAGGAGGATGTAAAATCTAATGAAACCCAATCACCCCTAAAACATGTGTTTGAAGATGAATCATTTGTATATGACTCTTTGGACTTTGAGGGTGAGATTTTGGACTGTTCTTTAAAATAAGGTGTAAACTCTAACAACCCCCAATCATCATCTAAAAGTTTTTTTTAGGTGACAGAGAATTTGGATTACCATAAAATTGTATAGGTTCTATGGAAGTTGGAATCAAAGTATTAAGAGAGTTGAAAGTGTCATGAGCAAGTTGAACTTGTGAATTATAGCTTTGTTCATCTGATTGAATTGTGTATATCTTATTGTTATATTCAAACTTCATCTCATGGTGAAGAGTAGACAAGACTCCTTTCATGGCATGAATCCATGGTCTCCCTAGGAGAAGGTTGTATGAAAGGTTCTAACATGATATGGACAAGAGTGGGAAAAAATATAGGTCCGGCCTCAATGGATAATGTGATCATTCCTAATGGTTGCCTATTAACATTGTCAAATCCATGGATATTAACATCATGGGGTTGAATAAGCTTCTTGTCCACACCAATTTTATCTAGGAGATCAATGCTACAAACTTTAAGAACTGCTCCATTGTCTATGAGAGTACACCTAACTAAAATTTCATTAATGATCACCTTTATCATCAAGGCTTCATGTTTATTTTGGATCTCAAACGAGGTTAATTCATGTTGAGGTAATTTGATATCCGACTTTGTCATTTGCATATAATCAAATGAGGTTGCTACATCATTCAATTTAATAGAAGATTGGATGTCATTCTTCTGCAAAACTTCTTGGAGAATCCTATTGTATGTAGATGATGTTTGAATCAAATCTCAAAGGGAAATGTTTATCATTTGAAGTATGATGAAGTTTCTCAACAATATCATACTCTATATCACTACACTAAGGAATGTTATATGTGTGAGCAGAACTTGTGTGATAACTTGGTTGTTGCAACACATTATTACTACAATGTTTCCTTGCAAAGTTTAAAATAGCACCTAGAGATAATGGATGTCTAATAATGGGAGGTTAATTAGGAGGCTCACTAATTAAATGAGATCCAATTTGTGTGTTCATAACATCAACTGAGTTACCTAAATGACCTTCTAGTGAGGGAGGATCTAATGTGAACTTAACATCTTCATCTATGTCATCCATCTTACTGTTTGTTGAGAGAAATTTAGCATTGGAAGAGGAACAAACAAGATTCTTGTGATGCTCAATAATTAGGTCTTCTAACACCAAGATACCTTCATGAGAAGGGCAACTAGGATTGTCATGATTGTCTATAATTGCATCCTCTTGCACAAAATTTTTAGTGGAAAATCTAGGTGAGATGAAGTCCTCAAGGGATACATATAACATGTCAAAGTCATCACAACTAAAGGGCTTGAAGGATATGCTTTCTTCAAGGTTTATCATTTAGTGTATGGTTTTTTGTTTAATGTTTTTACAGTAATTTTTTATTTTCAATGATTGTAAAATGCAAATTAATCTATCTAAACTATGAAATAATGTTGAAAATAAAGCAAATGTATATAGATCTAAAACTATCCACAACTGAAACATGCAAAAAAAAATTCCCAATTTGCAATGCCTAAACTAAATGGATGATTAGACCTAATGCATAAAACATAAATTCTCAAAAATTGACAAACTAAAACAATAGTTTTCTAGTGGATCTAGGAAGTGTAGAAGACCACAAAAATGATTAGAAAAGTTGGTTTTGATGTGCCCTCAAGGAATCATTCGCCCAAGGGTGAATGGGTCCTTGTATAGGGTTTTTAAAAATGAAAATTGCAAATTTTGAGTTGTTGTTTGTGTTCTTTGTTCTAGGTTGCAAACTGTAGTTTTAGTGACAAAATTTCAAGATTTAGGTGTCCTAATGAAAATGAAATTAGTGACAAATGATGAACAAAGTGACACTTTTGAAATGCAATTTTGACTAAATTCATTGATGTAAATGATTGAAAATACACTAATATGCAAGTACTATGCAAAATCAATGTAACATGCATGCAATTTTTTGGATTTCTCATATTTTAAACAATACAAAATACAAATTTAAAACCCTAAATGAGATGGAAACTAATGGAATTCTGACAACCCTAAATGAAATACAAACTAATTTAATTTCAATGCACACTAATGCAAATCCTAGATCTAGGGTTTTAATGAACTCCAAATTAGAAAATTTATAGTGCAAGAATGGTGGGTGCACCAAAATGAAACATAGAAAAAAAGGTTTATCAAAATGGGGTGATGGAAAATATGGTTTAACCAAAATGGAGTGGGAAATGGTGTAATGAACCTATCTTTCTATTAATTTCAATAGGAAATGAGATCCCTAAAGGTATGATTGACTTTCAACCATAGGTGAGTCAACCCAATTGAAGATCTTGCAAATTTCCTTATGATTGAGGACGTGGTAGAATCTTCTTGAACAAAAAATTTGGGAGATAAATTAAAAAATAGTAAATGAACTCAATTATGCAATGTAAGGTTGGAATCTTGTAGATGAAGCATAACTCTAATACAAACAACAAACTTTTAGCATATTTGAGAAAGGTAAGACATTGTGTACCCGTTGTGCCAAAAGTGGTTGTTGAGCGTCCAGAAATGATGTATGAGTCCTTGTACAAACTTTTTTCTCAATTTTTGGGGTCCTCTGGAGATAGATCTGAGATGCATTTTCCTACAAGTTTCACCACTAAAAATTCAGAAATGAATTCGGGATCTGAGTTTTTGTGGTCTTGACAACTTTTTGTGACAACTTTTATAATTTTGCACTTTTGAGATCTTCAATTTTAATCCGTCTTCAACCTAAGATCTACACATACACAAGAGAGAAAAAAAAAATTGGTGGATAAAGGTTTTCCTTGATCAAACCCTAGTTTGGTAATGAAACCTTGAAATGAAATAATAATGAAAGGAAGGAATAATGAATGAACAATGCTATATTGCAACTCACCAAACCATTTAATGGAGATCCTTAGAGGACTAAAGTCTAACACATCTCTCTAAGGTCTTGATTTTGCATGAATGGTTTGATTTGATAACTTGAATCTTGACTTGAATGCTTGAAACCTACATCAAAATGTTAGCTCCAAAAACATGCATGAATGTAAATAGCTTAGACATGATGCTTGAGATCTTGAATGATGATGTAGAAGACTAATAAATCTGCTCTTGAATGCTCTTGACAATAATATTTTCTCTTGTGAAATTTTCCTTAAGGTTGCTCCTTGCTTGAAGATATTGAATTGATAAAAAGACCTTGTATTTATAGGTAATTTTCTAATTTCCCAAAAATTAAACATCAAAGGCCAATAATTGCAAGTTGAATTTGAATCATAAAAATGCTACCAAAAACATATTAAAAATTGAGATCCTAAACTTAAGGACCCATTCTAGGACCTAAATCTAGGAGATTCAATTTCCAAGGCAATTTAATTAATGTTTGCAGTTGTTTAATACAGGTTCCCCTTTCAAAAAATGAGACAAATTAGGCTTTTAAATACATAATTGGATCAATTAGAGGCTTAATTAAGTTCAATTAATTAAGGGACCCCAAACATAGAGTGAAAATGTAAATATGTACATTTTCTAACACTACAAGTCCATCAAAATAAATAACAGAATGGAAATTGTCTATTTCTCATTCTTCAACATCTTGGCAACACTTTGCATTCACAACTAAAGAGTATATGTAATCAATGAAAAAGAATCATTTTCCTTCAATATTAAAGGTTTTGATGTATTATTAGATGCTAAAGGTGTGCAACCCCTTAATCTATTGCTCTACCATAATTAATATATCAAAACAACATGATGTTAGATAAATATGTTGATCCCACTATCACTTGCCTTCTCAAACAATGTGGTGTCATTTAATTTACTTCCACAAAGAAGGATTCATGCATACATTCCATATAGTCACCTCTCAACCAATGAGAATCAACTAATATATCCCAAATGTATCATATCACTACTTTTGACTATCATTGCATATAATTAAACATTTGCACAATCAACAACCGATATATGCATCTACAATAAAAAAACAACATGCAATATATGTAATAATGGCATCAATATATTGATAGATGACCAGGATGTCAGGTGGTACATCAAAATGCCCTCATCCATTTAAATTCACTGAATTATACCATGTCACACCAAAACTAATGGTCTACAAGCCACTAAGATTCCCCTTATCATTTTACTTTATCTATGAAGTGCATCCATGATCCACAAGCCCAAATTGGATATCAAATAAACTCAACAAAGAAATATCAATGAATATATATCAATTCCACCATATTTTTCCACTATAATCCATCTATTCTTAATTCATTTGTTACCATAGAGAGGGACCCACTGAAATCCAACATATTGGTCTCTCAATCAATAGGAATTGATTAACAAGGCCACATACTCTCTAATTTGTTCTAGCTTTGTCACTTCAACTTGCTACACTTTGAACATAAAATAACAAACTCGTTTGTTTATCCTTGATCTAAAATATAAAATATAAAATATTCACCTTGTAAGGAGTTTCAAGATCTCAAATTATAAAGTGGAAAATCTCGTGATATGAGGAAATTTTTACTAAAGGATAAACTGGAAGCCCATACTTTTTTGCCCCTGTATTTTTCATGGTTCCATGTGGAGTGGGGCTAAATTTTGATTTTTAAAACATGCCATCCATGCCACACAATACTTATCACTAACAAATTCTACAACACAAACCTATGAAAACTCTCAATATAGTATTTCTCTACCTTAAATAAATACTATAAAATATTAAACATGTTCATTGTACTTCAATAAATGAAATGAAAACATGAAACAAGAGTTTAAACAACACATACACAATTGGAAAAAAAATATACAATTGGAGAAACCCTCAAAAGAGAAGATAACTCCAAAGTAGTGAGCATAATATCCCCAAGCCACTAATTTTAGTTTAATACAAGTAATTATAATAGTCAACAAGGTGAATATGAGCTCCAACAATGTTACATAAGTTCCTAACCACCTACAATATGTATCCTTGAAGACTTGTAAGTTTTAGTTTCATGTCATCATTGCAATATACTAGATCATTGCAAACATGGATATAGCCAAAATGGACTTTTTAACACCCCTTGAATTTGTGTTTCTCGAATTTTAGTCATCTTCTCAATTGCAAGTGACATTATGACTCCAACAATCATCTTGACCTAAATTTACATATCTAAAATTTTCCCATCAATTTAGGGGTCTTTAATCCATGTGGCATCAGTAGAAGCACCCATGGGATTTCAAGTAAATTTTTGTAGGGAGATTTTTCCTTTTTATATTTTCCTTCTAAATTCTTAGGTAAAATTTTTACCATTAGCCACTCCCATAAAATCCATGGGTTCACTTGATTATAAAAAAACTCCTAAATTTCACATTAGTATCTATTAAAAAATTTACACCCCTTAATCTCTTAAATGGTAAGTTGAATTTCCACTAAAAATTCACTATATTTCTATTGACAAGTTAAGCATCTAAAGCTATTTGTTTGGGGTCTAGATCATCAACAATAAAGTCATATCAAATATGCCTTCATTGAAAAAACACTAAAAAATTAGCCCAAAACACGTACATCAAATCATGTATTATTATAATATACTATTATACACCTTAGACAATATTTTATATTAAAAAATATCATGCAACTTGTAAAAATGGTTGAGTACCATGAATAATGAACATAATTTTTAAAAATCACACTTTGTTGCATATAAATATGGAGGTTAAATATGAATCCATAGAGAGCAGCTACCTAAAATTTCTCACCAAGTTTTAAGGCTTTTTAGGAGCCCTCAACAAATAGGTCTTTCCATAGATTTTTATAACATGTAACTAAATATGTCAGCTCAACAATTCTTTGATAAAATAAAAAATCCTTGCTAATAAGACAAATTTGTGAGCCCTGAAATACAACTGCTAAAAATCGTGACCACTCTCCCCTGCGCTGCCCCTCTGAAAACACCTATTTGCCTCATTTTTGGCGGGATAAATTTTAATTGCTTTCCTTCACTGCAGCATAACCTGATTTGGAGGAACCATATTATGGCAATATCGGTAAAATCGACCTGGGGGAATACCATAAAAGCAAACCTACAGAGGCTGTTCAAAGGCCCGTTTGATACAATTATATTGTGAATAACGTTCAAATCAAATCCCATATAGATTTTGTGTGAATCCAGCACTCAAGATGGAGGATACCAGCTTAGCGGCACTCAAAATTGGAGACGCTTCCAGCAGTGGGTATCAAAGATCTGGCAGTTTTGAGCAACAATCTCCAGAACAAAAGCCCATAACCCAACAACAGAGAGACAGGATGGACCTTAACAAGAAAATGGCACTGGCCAGGCGGAAGACCAGAAGGCAATCACAGGAAAACCCAATTGCATCCCAGGAGAAAATGCCTGTAGAACACATCGTACCGTTTTGGCAACCAGATATAGAGATCGGTACATTGAGGAACCATTCTGATAATTCCTATTGCGAAGGATGCAGCAAACCCATTTCATTGTCCAAACAACAAGTCAGAGTTCTTCAGGCTATTGTGAAAGGGCAATCCGTTTTTGTGACAGGGTCGGCCGGAACCGGTAAGAGCTATTTGCTTGAGTTTGTAGTGAAAATCCTTAGAAAAATGCATGGTTCAAATTCAGTCTTTATCACAGCCTCAACGGGAATTGCTGCATGCCATTTAGGTGGCATGACCTTGCATTCCTTTGTTGGGGCCATTCCTGGGGAAACTAGTAAAACTGAGCTGTTGGCAAGGATCAAAAGAAGTAGGAATACCGTTAAGAGATGGAAGAAAGCAAAGGCATTAATTATAGATGAGATAAGTATGATTGATGGAGAGTTTTTTGATCAGCTGAATTATGTGGCCAATGAGTTGAGGGAGCCAGAGGCGGGGAAAACTAAAAGGGTGTGGGGTGGCTTGCAACTTGTGGTGACTGGGGATTTCTTTCAGCTACCCCCTGTGAGACCACCTAATCCAGACAAATACTTCGCCTTTCAGGCAGATTGTTGGGACGAATGCTTTGACAAGCAGATAGAGCTGAAATATGTTTTCAGGCAATCAGACAGGGATCTGATAGACATGCTACAGGAAATAAGGAAGGGTTTGCAGAACCCAATAACTTTGGCAAAATTGAATACTTGTCATGGTCCGCCTGTGGCTGGAGATGAGTCCGTGGTTAGATTGTATCCAAGGAATGAGGATGTGAGGAGAGAGAATGAGGAGAAACTGAAGCTGATAGGGCAGAAAATTATCACCTTCACAGCATTGGATACAGGAAAAGAACAGGCCAAGAAGCTGTTGAAAAGTGGGATTGCCCCTGATCAAATTGGTCTTTGCTTAGGGGCACAAGTGATGCTTATAAAAAATATAGAAACCGAAAAGAAACTGGTGAATGGTGCAACAGGTGAAATTGTTGATTTTGTTGAGGACGACCATCCAGAGGAGATCAGTGCAACAGGCCTCTGGCCGATAGTAAAATTTCAATGTGGGCAGGAGAGGAAAATAGGACCTGAGATTTGGAGCATTATGGAAGGGGACAAAGAGGTGGCTGCAAGAACACAAGTGCCATTGATTTTAGCGTGGGCACTTAGTGTGCACAAATGCCAGGGGATGACACTGGATAGGGTTGAGACAGATCTTCGCAGGGCATTTGATTACGGCATGGTATATGTAGCTCTCTCTCGTGTAAAGAGTTTGGATGGACTTCGGCTAATCGGGTTTAATCCATCAAAGATTAAAGCACACCCAAAGGTTCTTGATTTCTGTCACAAACTTACCAAGCACAAGGAGGCTACATTGGCAACTGAGAAAAGAAATGAACCAAGCAGGCAGAATTCAAATTACAGCAACATTTAGCTTTGGCAGATAGCTGATGTGCGTTGATTTGAAGCATAAAAATTGTAGGTGTATGGCTTATAAAGTAACCTATGTACCCTTTCTGGGATCATTATGAAGTATCCAATTGCTGGCTGACCATAATTTTCATTCTGATGGTGATATTTTGAAATACTAACTATCAGCCTTATGGGAATGCACCAGTTTTGTGACTGTTATAACTGTATGCAATCATTATGTGAAAGATCTGTAACCTCCTATCCAAGTTCATGAGATTTATGATTGAAAATAAGCATGAAAGAGGCATTTATTGGCTTTTATTTTTGGTCTATTAGTGGCTATTCAGCCTTTTCACCTCATTTCTATAATAATATTACACTGCCTTATGTGAGAGCCTTGATATTTTTGTTACTATGTCCATAGCTATTGCGAAAGTGTGTGGTATGCAGAGATCTTGGATCTGTTTGTTCCATATTATATTCTATATGCAGTTAGGGATGACCTGAATTTATCCCACGTTCTTGGATCATTTTGGAAGGCACATTTTAACTCACTGTTTTATTGGTCACATGGTGACAGAGTATGTAATGTGGGCCAGGGGAAACAATTCAATGAAAATAAATGAACACAGAATCTATTAAAACCTTAAGAATTCAATACATTGCCAATGAGATTCAGCCTCAGCACAAGGCGATCTTAGTCCTAAATACAGCCACAGAGGCTTTGACAGCCAATCACAATAAATTACAGAACAGAACTGGAAAGCAAATCCCAGCAACTTAGGCTCACAATGCTCAGGTAATCATGCTGATATCACAACCTTAAAACTTGGTCACTTAGACCTACATTTCTGCTGGTCAATATGCAACCAATCTCAAATATCCCTGTTGCAGATACAGGAAGGCAGCCCTTCAATTGCAGGCAGAAAAAGCTGTCTCCAAATGGTTTATCTGGTCATCTTTATATAGGCTCTGCTTTTATTCTGCCTCTCTTGGAAACTCCTTGAACTTGTCAGGATAAGATAAAATCTGATATACTTCTAAACCTTGTGAGAACAAGATAAAGACTAGCTATGCTTTTAGAACTTTGTGATAATCAAATCAAATATGTTTTTTGAGAACCTGCCCACTACTACAAAGAGACTATCATTTCTCTTCCCAGTTATTGGTAATTCCAAAACAAAATCCATACTAGTATCTTCTGACAGTCCATATGAAAGGTTACAATTTACACAACGCTATGTTACTACTAGTGCTCTTTTGTAGTTGATAGTACCAATTGATGATACTATCAAGAGTCCATAAAGTGTAGTGTCACTATCTAGTAAGAAGCTTTTAATCAATATATCTACAAATTTTATTAGAATCTCATCCTCCTTAGGTTATTCTTGAGGAAACACAATGTAACATAGCTTGGTCTTTTTAATTCCTTCAAAAGTTTGTCACCAGATAGTAACACTACACTTACGAACTCTTATACTTCTTTCATAGGCAACAACACATAACTTTTTCTATCTTTAAACACTGTAACTATTTTCTTCCTGTCATCATGTATCACATTCCTATCATATTGCGAAGGCCTTCCCAAAAGAACATGACACACATTCATTGGAATAGCGCCACATTGTATCTCATCACACCATGACTTGATGGCCTTTTTTGTGGCAACAAAACCTTGTATGGGTTGTGATGTGCCATTTTTCAATGCCAAATTCTCCATCTCTGTCACCAAGCTATCAATGCTGCCACTATCTGTAATTAGCTTTCAAGATTTACCCCAAAAACCACATTTAGTTTTGAATATGCTCCTCCTTTGCCATGTTTTGGCTCATTGTTTCTCTGGTTTCTGAAGTACTATTTTTGATATCTTATTTTCTTCATTTTCGAGTTCTATGGATGCAATTGTATTATCTTTTATTTCTTTAGCTTAAGCAACAATGGCTCTTTTGTAACTTCACAATTAGCTTCCAGATATTCGATGCCCATGTGCTCCACAATTGTAGCAAAGGCCGCTGAATCCTCATTCACATCCTCATGATCCAAATCCTTTCCTCTTGAAGACTAAAATCTTCCTGTGCCAATTGCTTGCACCTTCATCCTTCTTGTTGGAGCTTTGTTCATGTCCAATTGCTTGCTTGCCACAACCTCTAGCTTTGCATTGACTTTGTTGTTGCTTTTTGACCTGCTTATCATCAACATTTAATGCATGCTAATATACCTCCTCTATGTATTTAATATTAAGCATAGTATCTTGAATTGTTAGCCTCAACCCAGTACTATACCTTGAAACTTTTTCTAAGTATCTTCAAAATGGCTAGCTCAAATTGTCAATCTGTAGAATTCCTCTATGTACTCTATGACACTGATCTCCTTTTGACAAAGATTCAACTTCTTAAATAGTATGATAGAATAATCAGAAAGAAATAATTTATGTTTCAACTAACCATTCTCTCCCATACTCTGATACTCTGATTCTTTCTTTTCCTCCATGAATTCTTTCTTGTTGTACTTGGTCCCACCATAATGATGCATGACCATTCAGTTTAGTAACAACCTTAACCCTCTTGGGATCTTCAAGTTGCTCCAAATCAAAGTATGATGCAAGAGGGAACTCCCTCTCTCACAAAATGAAACTCATTGGCAACGCTCTGCCTCGATTCAATATTCAATGAAGTAACAAGTTGCAACAAACTAGCTGCAAGAGGAGAAAAACTCAAACAACACTGTTATTCACATGTCCAACTTACAAACTTCGCAGATTACAAACGAATTGCAATCAATACACACTACAATTGACAGTTACATTTGTCAATTTGGAATTCAATTCAGACTTGATAAAATTCCAAAGGAGGCAACTTATTTTATTAGGATTATCGATTTATGTGGATTACATTCACTGTGTAATTCTTTTTATCAACTGTAGCTTTCAACTCACACTTAATCTCTTCTTTTTCTTTTTTTTTCTTACCAGTCTTGACCCCCTCGACTTCTCTTCAAGCCTCAATTAAGCTATTTCTGCATACTCAAATGTCACTGCGTATTACTCTTGATGGCTGCGGTGCATTCTCTAAATCCATATACTGATTTCCTTTACGGTGGCTGTGCTCACAATTTCCCACCTACATGAGGTGCAGCTGGTTTTTGTTTAATCTACCCCTTTTGTTGAAGTGATGGCCTTGTATCCTTAACCTGCACATTAACCATCGACTCCTTTACTCCATTACGCCCCCTTGTGGTCTCCAACAACTTGCAAACCCTCTTCTTAATCTCACGCAGTCTCTCATTTACTCAAGGCAGCGATGATATTTTCTCTTCATTTGGGCACCCTATCACCCTTGCGCAGCCCCTTCAAACCTTTGCCATATGCCTCTTTTTCTCTCACACAAAACAAAATCTGCAATTTTTAACCTAAATCCCCCAAATGCCTTTTGCCGTCCCCTCACATTCTTATTTCATTTTCTGCCTGTTCATATGCCGTGCCCTTTTGTTTCCACTTTGCCTTGATTTAAAACAAAATAAATACCTTCTTCTCCATGGCGCGGTTTGTACCCACTTTCACAAACATTTGTTTTTTTTTTAATTTCTCACCAATACATATGATGCAAATGCCTTCATATGTCTAGTCTGCCAGCATTGGTAATGATATGTGGCTGACTCTCCAAGGACCAATTGACCTCCCTCCAGCCTGCGACCTCCCCTTTATGTTGGTATCGAAGGTGAAAGGCATACTAAAAACATTCAATTCAAAATTCAAAATGATGATGTTATTTGGTCCGATGAATAGCAAATCGGCCAACAAAGGATAAAACATTACTCCATAAAAGAAAATGACTCCGTTGTCGTTTTCCCTTTTGAAATTAAAAGAGAACCAAACAAACCAAAATCAAAAGCAAAACCAATCAATATAACCAATCAATATTTTTGGTTGGTGCTGATTGCTTGTCCGCCCATGTGCTCCTGCACCAAAGTACTTCTCCATGTCAAATATTCAGTTGATCATCTCTTCTAGATTCAAACTACCAGCATATCAAGTAAATCCAGCCTAGGCTTGCTTCCCATTTTAGCAATAGCCTTGACTACCCTTTCTTGGATTCTTCCCTTTCCTCACATTTATCTTCATCTTCATTTTCTTATAAACCACTCACTTATGCCTCCACTCTTCTTTGCTGAGCAGTTTCAATGCCTTCCATTTAAGTCTAAAAGCCTCTAATGGCTTCCAATAACTCAATGTTAAAACCAAGGGTACACGGGACCTCCCTGGAAAGTACCCCGCCCCGTCCTTGCTGTTCTGGCGACATGAACGCGTGGGGACGGGTGCATCTCCCGAAAGTCCCCAAAATTAGGGGGCCCCGATTCTAAGGTCCCCGAGGGACGAGGGGGTGCCGCCCCCACGACCGGATAGGGGACGCCTAGCTGTCCTCGACCGTCCCGGGGACACTGGCCCCTATCGACAGAGCTTAAAAGACATAAAAATAAAAGTTTTTTTTTAAATTTTTTCTTTTTTAAAACATTGCTTTGTGGGCCCCACGCCTTCCCAACCCTAATATGGCCACTTAAAACATTTTTTTACCTTCATTTGATCTCATTTTAACTTGCCAAGATAAAATTGCAGCCAAGAGCAAAAGTGAGAAGAGAAAGAGGAGGGTTTGAAGGAGTTGTTGGAGAAGAAAAACCAGCATTTAGGAGGAAGAAAGGAGAGCATTAAGCAAGCAACCAACAAAAGAAGTGAAAGAGGTAAGTTATTCTTTCATTATCTTTCATTTTTTTTCATTTTTTTCTAAGTTAAAATGATAAAATGTATGATTTTTTGTTTTTTTTTTAATTTTCAGTTTGCAAAAACCAAAAGAAAACAAAATGAGCAGCAATAGTGAAGATAGTGGGGATGTTGAGAGGGGGGAAGAAAACCAATCAATTCATATGGGGCAGCCTCAAACAAACCCATTTGATATCCCTTCTGAAGACTTGAAAAAATATGCAAAAGGCCCTTTTAATTCTAAAAAACCTCTTCTTCAACTAGCATCACGTATAGACAAAGGCAAAGGGAAAAACACTGGGGGTAGTAGATTGTGGCTATGTCACATTTGCAAAGAAAAATATAATGGGAGCTATACAAGAGTCTATTCTCATCTATTGGGTTTTGGAGGCCATGGGGTCAAGGGTTGTAAAGATATAAAAGATTTTGAGAGGATGGAGTGTTATAGATTGCACTTGGAGGCCGGAGGAAGGCCTATGGATCAGCTTATGCAAACTCAATCCGCACATTCAACCTCACCTATGCCCTCTATGCTTGGTAGTCCTAGTGTTGGTAGTGGTAGTAGTGGTGCGGGTGGTGTTCATATTTCCACAAGAGGGAAGAGGAAGGCTGCTACTTCTAGTGAGCAGCAAAATACAGTTGAAAATATGTTCAATGTGCAAGCACGAGATGTGGCAGATTCTTCCATTGCCAAATTTTTCTATGCCCATGCTATCCCATTCCATGTAGCACGTTCTCCCTACTTCAAACAAATGTTTAGAGATGTGGCAAATGTTGGTACCTCATACATTCCCCCTGGAGAACATAAATTACGTACTACACTCCTTGAAAAAGAATATTCTAAGGTGAGTGTGGTGATGGAGGACATGAGACAGTGTTGGATTAGAACAGGTTGCTCTATTATCATGGATGGGTGGACCGATATTAGACAACGGCCACTTATAAACATCATAGTCACATGTTCAGCTGGTCCATATTTCCTTAGAGCCATTGATTGTTCTGGAAAGCGCAAGGATGTAGAATTCCAATTTAATATTTTGAAAGAGGCTATAGAGGAGGTTGGGGCAACCAATGTTGTGCAGGTGGTTACTGATTCAACACGTGTGTGCAGATTAGCAGGTTTGATGGTTGAGAGTGCTTACAAGCACATCTTTTGGACCCCTTGTTGTGTTCATGCGTTGAACAACGCATTGAAAGACATAGGGAAGATGGATTGGGTGCACCAGGTGGTTGTAGATGCTAGAGACATTCAGATGTTTATTTGCAACCATCACACCTCACTTGCCCTCTTTAGGACATTTTCAAGGAAGGAATTTCTCAAGCCTGTAGCAACAAGGTATGCCAGCTACTTTATTTTGTTAGAGAGGATGCTTGAGGTACAGGAGGCTCTACAGTTGATGATGGTTAATTCAGAGTGGAATAGATGGGCTATGGCAAGCACTGCAGAAGGGAGAAGCATCAAACAAAAAATTCTTGATGATAATTGGTGGTCCAATGTGAGGTAAAAAAATTGTTAATTAATAATTTGTTATTGATTGCTGATTTTATAAAAATATATATATATGATTTTATTATTAATATTTTTTTATTTTCTAAGTTCTAACTTGTCTTTTTTCAAATTTTTGTTTGCAGATTTGTTTGCTCCATCATTTCACCTATTGTGGATGTCATTAGATATGCTGATACAGACTCTCCAAGTCTTGGAGAGATTTATGAAACTTTTGACTCCATGCTTGGAAAAATGAAGAAAGCAATTTCTGATAAGGATCCTAATTCGGGATTATATGAGCAAAAAATTAGGCCCATTGTGACAAGGCGGTGGAACACTATGAACACCCCGCTTCATATGGCAGCCTTTGCTCTTAATCCCAAATGGTATGTACCTAGACCTGGTAGGATGCCTCCTTGTGATGATGATGAGGTGAAAGAAGGGTTTATGAGGGCCCTTGCAAAAATATATTCAATTGAGGAGGCCAGTCTAGTTCGTACACAGTTCACTGATTTTGTTAATCTCCGTGGTCCAACATTCGGCAAACCAGAGGCCAGGGTAGATAGAACTACAGTAGCTCAAAGGGATCCTATTGGATGGTGGTCATGGCATGGGAAGGATGCACCACAATTGAGGACGCTTGTTGTTCGCCTCCTTTCACAGGTAATACTTTAGATTAACATAATTTGATTTAGATGAGTGATAGTGTTGAAGTTTGAACATTTATATAATCATAATTTAAATTGAATGTCCTAATTAGTAAATTTAAATTACTAATTTAGTTTTTAAATTTTGTCTCCTCTCACAGGTTGCTAGTTCCTCTGCTGCAGAGAGGAATTGGTCAACATACGGCTTTATTCACTCTATCAAGAGGAATAGGTTGACCTCTAGACGGGCAGAAAAATTAGTGGCTGTGCATAGTGCTTTGCGACTCCAGGATCGTCAGACTCCTGAGTATAGACAGACTCCAGCATTACGATGGGATGTTGATCCAGAGGATGTCACACAAATTGATGAGGAGGAGAGACAGGAGGGATTGGTTGGAGTTCCATTAGATGAGCTAGCCCCTCACAGTGACAGTGACTCAGACTATGAGTCTGATTTTGATGCAGTGTTGGCAGATGCCGAGTAGTGGCAATCATCATACTTTCTATTTCTATGTTTTGCCTTTGGACACTTGTGACTTTGTCATTTTGACATTTGTAGTACAAACTTGTAGCCTTTTGGGCATTTTATTATTTTATATCATATGCACATTGACTATTTGACATGAATTTGAATTATGGTCCATGGATGCAATTAGGTAGCTGTAGTATTAATTTGTTTGATAATTCGATTCTATGATGCATATGTCAATATGATTGGTGATTGTTATGATTATCATTACTCATATGAATATCTTAAATTTGAAATTTCCCTATATTTTTAAAATTTATCTCTCTCCCTATATATATATATATATATACTATACAGCCGTCCCCCCGTCCCCTAAAATCCCCTCAAAAATTTGCCGTCCCCGAAACGCGTCCCGCCAGCCGTCCCGCCGTCCCGGAAACTTGGTGGAACATAGTTAAAAACATTTCTAGGGCTCTTCCCTGTCTCTCAGCCATAAATCAACACTGGACTCTATTAAAGCTGTCAAATTTCAAATATAAAGCCAATGTGGTTCAGCCTCAGCAAAGGCAATCATAGTCCTAATACAGCCACACAAGCTGTGACAACCAATCACAATGAATTCCCATAAACAAAAGCAAAATTGGCTAGCAAATCCCAGCAACTTAGGCTCACAATGCCAAGGGATTTTTGCCAATATCACAAATACTCTACCTTAAAACTTGGTCACTCAAACCTACACTTCTGCTGATATAAAAAAACTATCCCTTAGAACTTGATCACTCAGACCTACACTTTTACTGATCAATATGCAGCCAATCTAAAAGATCATTGTTGCATACACAGAAAGGCATCCTCTCTCTCTCTCTCTCTCTCTGGGTTTGATGTGGATTGCCTTTGGACCTTAACTTGCTCCAGCATCACATGGTATGGTTGACTGAAAGATTCAAAAGGTAGCAGGCTTTCCCTCTCTCTCATGCCCTACCTTGAGCTCTGATAGTTTTGTGACCATTTACATATACCCTAAATGAATAAAATAGGTCCCATTCATTTATTCTCATGGAGCAGGCATAAAGCCCACACCAATTTCATATTGAATTTGTGTCCCATCTGGAGTTTATGCACAAAATGGAGTGCGAATTAGTTATTTTAGGAGAGAGCTTTAGGCAACATATGATATTAGTGGAAAGATTCATATTTTATACAGTGGATATTTTGTAAATGCATCAGTTATCATATACTAGGAAGAAAGGGGGAGAGGATATGACCATAAATAATCTGAAATTTGAGCTATTCATCAACTCTTAAGCCAGAATTTTTATGAGGCCTATGAATTTCCATGTCCACGATAGTCACAGATTATCTACATCTGGATAGCTTGTAAAGAATGACAACTCTTAAACGATTCAAAGAAATATTCATCTTACCACATCATTTTGTAACAATTAATCAGCTTCATCAGAATTCAAAAGGACAAAAGAGAGATTTAGTTGCACAGAGCACAGTGACTCGTTAAATTTAAGTACCCACTAGTTTTTCCCTATTTGAAACTGATAATCTCAAAAGCCCTCGATGATCAATGAGGATGCTCCTACTCCGATAAAGATTAGTGTCTTGTTTTGTATGGGCCCTTTTCTCTTGGTCGTGTCAGTGGTGTTTTTTGACAAGGAACCCACTCTAGGCTCCACCATTAGTTTGTTTTGATAAAGGGCATTCTGTTAGCTCCATTAGTGGTTCTTGGCTCCATCAGTGGTACATACAAACTTATTGAGGGTTTACCCTATCTTATTTAATTTTATTGCTTGCCAGTTTCAGTTTTACATAATTTTCTTTTGGTTCTTAAAGTTCCTTGCTATTCCTGATTTGTTATTATAATTTGGCTGTATTTAGTCCTACCAACCTGCTTTGGTCATTTGTGGACTTCTATATTTTCTTTTTGTTTTAATGACTTTCAAGCAAGATGGACATGTTCAACAATGAACGTTTCCTTTGAACAGTAATTAATGCACACATCCTATAGCATTCTAATTAACACCTAAATATTATTATAACGGATGAACATTACAGGCAACAGAGGACTTTTATTTCCTTAAATAATGAGTGCTGACTTCTGGATGTTCAATAAATACAAAATGTATTTTATACTGATCCGTACTGTATTTTGCAATTAATTTTACCCGTACACATCTATAGTTCGAAAGCTGTTCCAAAATTTTAGAGATTGCTGTGTATTAGCTATTAGGTGAAATAGTTAAATGTAATCATCCCTTTGGAGGTGCATAGTTTTTTGTGCAAGTTTGTATCATCAAAATCCTATCTCACACCTATTCGAAGTCAAATTGTTTTTGTAATATGTTCAAAATTGATTTTACCTTAAGGTGTAGCAATTAAGGTTGCTTGTTTGGTGAATTTAATCATTACTCTTATCACCCCACATTGACTCAAACATGATAAAAATAAATATAAATGTAGACATGTAAAATATCTTGATTGATATCATACATTTGATTTTGATTAACTAACTTTGATTCTTCTTTGATATTTTTTTACTAATCAATTAATTGAATAAGCTTTATTTAATTAATTAAGTTCATCAAAATTCCCTCCTTAATCAAATAATATACCTTATCAGATTATTTCATCAAATCCTAATATTCTTCCTTTAATTAAATAAATCAACTTTATTTAATTAAATCCTAATGTTCTTTATTTGATTGAATAATTCAAATTTATTTAATTAAATTACTAATATTTCAATATCCTCTCTCATTTGATTTAAATAAATTCAAAACATTTAAATTAAGTGTCACAATCAAATTTCATCTAAGTTAATTAATCATTAATTAACTCTTAACACTAATCCTCTATTCCTTTAGCTTTTGCAAGTTGCACATAATTGATTTACTAATTCCTTTTATTTTCATTCAAATATGGCATATTCTTAGAATATTCCACTTATTTGAATTCTCCTTCCGAAAAGACTTTTGTCCTTCAACTTGGCATTAAAAGTTCTTACATGTCCTCTCCTTGAGCCAACCTGGCATTAATTCCTCTTACACCTCCTCTTACACAAGCCACCCCTTGAAATTCAAATCTCACCTACATGCATTTAACAAGCACATTGTTCAAAATGTGCTCCATCTCCCTTCATTAAAATGTTGACAAGTGGCACAATGCCATTGTTCAATTTTTAATCCCACATTCTCCCCATTCTTCACTCTTCAATCCTTCTTCCTTATAAATAGAGGCCTTCTCTATTGGTTTGAGGGACAAAACTTTAGGCAAATACATTATAGTCATTTGAGTTCAAAGCATCCACAATTTCATCCATATTTTCATCCAAGTTAGCATAAAATTCATCATCCATAGCTAGGTTATTAGCATTTTGCATCAAGGATCACACATCCATCATCAAGCTTATCAAAGAATTGGGAAAAGGGCTTCTTTCCGCATCAAAGACACAACAATTCCCCCTAGGATGCTGGTTTGAGCATTTATAATAGAATTTCATTAGTAATTCATTTGATTACTTCATTTTGATTTCATGTTCTTGTGTTTGAATGAATTTCATGGGGAATGCTTGTTTATACTTGTTTATAGACTAATGTTTGATTGTTTGTTCATGTTTGAGCGGGTCTAAGCAAAACATTCTACAATAAATAAGAACACTGAATGTAAGTCTAGTTTGTGATTTCAATCTGATCCTGTATGCAGTGCTTGAACAGCTGAATTAGACAAAATATTTGCATAAAGCAAATGCAAATGACTACACTCTCTAACAAGGTTGACTTGTGTGAGTACTAGATTATGAATTTTTAAGTGAGTGGAAATGCCCAAATTTCAAGTTATCATCTTAGGCTAACAGCTATCTAATTTTTGTACTCTGAAGGAAAAGTTGGTGCTCTTGACAAGCTTTTATTATGTCAAAAGTGACCTGCAAGAACAATACTAGTCATTCCTGTGATCGTATGTTTCCAGTTTCATAATTTTTCAAGACTACAATTTACTTAAAGATATTGTGAAATGATAATAGATCAATTTCTTATGCTCTGATATTAAATGTTCAATTCTGTTTTTGTTTTTTAATATCAAGTCACAACAAAATGATATTACAACAAAATTGGCCTATTGAATTTGTCACATTATCACAAATTTTATTTTAAACTTTTGCATTGACAGGCTTATTCTTAGTTTATCATTACCAAATTTGGGTACATAAAAACCCAATAGCTTATCATCACACCAACCTTGCACAACCAGTAAACTTGTCTGATTTACAACAAAATTGGCCTCTTGAATTTGTCTAACATTATCACAAATTTTTATTTTAGACTTTTGCATTGATAGGCTTATTCTTAGTTTATCATTACCAAATTTGGATACATAAAAACCCGATGGCTTATCATCACACCAACCTTGTGCAACCAGTAAACTTGTATAATAAGTGTTATTTTTTTTTTCCAAAAACTTCTATGATATTGTTATTTTTGTTTCCAAAAGGAATGCATATTGTGGACGGAAGGGCATGAAAGATATGTATTGCAGGCTAGACTCAGGGTCCACAGTTTAAACAGCAAAAGTCAAATTGGCTTAGTTCATGCTTCCACATTGAAAGTTTGGTCAAGGTTTGTTAAATGGTCAAGAGTCTGTTGAGTGGCAAATGGAATTGGTTTGCATGTGTTAACCAGCTTAGCTGGGTTCTGTTGTGCTAAATGTAGATCAGCTCCAGTCCAGTTTTAGTTTCTCAAAAAGATAAATGCCTCAATATAGTTACATTTATGTATTAACGTATTAATATCATAAAAGTTTAAAACATTAGTCTTTGACAAAACAGGAGAAATCAGTCTTGTATTTAATCCAGTTTTGTGTGTATTGGATTCAGGATAATTTTTTATCATAGTAAACCCCGGTGACCATGTAGAATGAACTTATCCCATTCTAAAGGTGTTCTAATTGTAACCAAGGAAGCATATATAAAGGACACAAACTAACCCATCCCAAAAAGGGATTACACTTTACAGTAAGTAATGGGTTCAGGCACACATTTATCTGATGTTTCCCAACAGTTTCTAAATGCCTCTTGAGCCACAAACATAACTTCTTGCCTGTCCCCAACAAAACCCCTCTGATCCACCTGTCCCTGTCAACCACAGAAAATAAAAATCTGATATCTATTATGGTACAATATGCTGTGTATGTGCTTGTGTATTTATTTGGGTGCAGCCTCACTGCAATACACCCTAAATTGCTGAATCTGAATCTGGCACAGGTATGGGTACACAAAAAATTGGAGGGCTGGGTATGTCTGCACAAAAATATTAAAAAATCCTAAATTTATATATATATAACCTAAAAGCAAGAATTAAGTTCAGAATACCATACTAATCTGATCTGACTATATGTTAATAATGCTTAATAAATCATACTAGGTAGCTTTACATTGATTAATAATACTTAATAAAATTATAAATATTAATAAAAAATCATTTTAAAACTAAAAGTTATAAAGGAAATTAAATGAATTTTATAAAACATAAAAGTTAAGTTATTTAAAACTTATCATCTTTGTTTAATCAAAGTTTCTAATTTAAATATATAAGTAAAACAAAATCCTAAAAAATTTAAAAAGCATAAAATTAAAAACGAAATAAAAACAAAAAAAATAAAACATAAAAGATAAAAACAAATATATTATTTTGCATTTTACAAAATAGAACCTTAAAAGCTAAAACAGAAAAATACATTTTGTAAAGTCCCCAGCCACTGCTGCCACTGCGATTCACCTGCAACACCTGCAACTAAGTCCAGATGATGTGATTTAAGCTGATTCAAAGAACATAAGTATGCCGACGTTAATCGTGAAAGGGAACTGAAATCCTTCAAATCACACACCTGATAGACAGAAATCGTTCAAGAATGACAGTTGATGGCAGAATGAAATAGCACCAAAATTATTTTCAGCAATTTTTATATAGTTTTCTTCCAAAAAAATGTAGAGGACAAATTCTAAAATGTTTTTTAATGAATTATAGAGTTTTCTTAAACCTGGAAATTCCTTGACCAAGCTGGAACCACTTGGGTACACTCACCAACAACTCCAAACGAACCTGCCGCTGAAGAACACCCCAGCCGATTCCACAGGCGTTTTATACCCAAATCAAATTCCAAAACGAATTGCACCTGGGTAATTTTTTTGCTAATTCAATAACATAGAATATGCCTGGATTCTGAAAGTGATGTTCAAGTATAACACTCATGCCCATGCACCCTGTCTGCTGTGGGCACTGTGACACAGATTTATGCTTTATGCCATTAGCCTGGGCCAGCTAGTCCATTTCTTTCATACAGTTGGGCATACTGCCAATCTGCTGCAATAAATTTTGGCTGGCGGAATTGACTTACAATGTGACTGGTATTAACTCCGGTGTACTTGTACTTAGAATTGAGTAAAAGAGCAAACAGAAGTACTGAATGTGTCTTAAGTGTTCTTATTTACAAGTTTTTGCTATGACAGGTCATAAGTATATAATATCATTTTCCAAGAATCAGCTGTTTTAATATCAAGAAAATTTTCAAGAGTAGCAGTTGAGGAGAACACATCTTACACACCATCCTTAACCACAAGGTCAAGAGAAGAGTTTCATCTTACAAGTTGAGATAATTGGTCTCGTGTCAACCATCAAAACGAAAATGATTTTTGTCATAAGTCGATAAGTTAAATGCAGCAGGAACAGTTTTTCACTTCTTCCCCATTTTATTTAGTCAAAGGAAACAAATTGACAGATGATGTAAAAGTACCTTTCCTTTTTGCATTTCCCCAGGATTCCAATATCAAGGAAATGCTGAATCAGTTTAATAGTTCAACAATCTCACTTTCTGGTCAAATATATTTTGCTGACACGGTACAATTAGCTATGATAGGTGTAAACAATCTTAACCTCTATTGACGATTAGAACAAATTCTTGTTTCAACAAAAATGTTGAACTGATTTCACAATACACTGCACAGATAAGGGATCTCTATGATGAAGTAAGGCTCATTGAAAACTCATGATCAAATTTTCAAAAGGGATTGCTGATCTTATATTTCTAAAAATCATTGAACACAGTTGCATTCAGATAGATGTTTTGAAAATGAGAAGCTGTATAAATAATCTTAAAAATCTAATGCATGGATATATTGTAATTATGTCAAAAAAAAAATAGTTGCACAATCACTGAAATGTGTAGCTTTGTATGGTGTCTCCATGCAAAAAGCTAGTGATTCTCAGAATCCTTAATCAACACAGATGCTTCGTAGTTTGAGTAAAATATCATACAAGGATGACTATAAAAAGTCATTTTTCAATGTCAGAAAAAGGGAATCATAGATATTCAATCTGAGTCTGATTGCCTGGTAGTATTTGCATTCCCATTATTCATGCGTTCACGGGCCTCAGCAAACATTCTTTGTTGTTCAGCTAGAGCTTCTTCTTCTGTCATGTCTGCTCCTCTAGCCCATTGACCAGTTTTTGGAGAGTCCTGATAAGATAAACAATAAAAGCATTTGTTCTTATCATAATATAAATCAATATATCCAATGAATATCCCATGGAATTTATCTACCTTGATACTACTGAACATTATAAGGCTTAAAGTTAAAATGAAATAGTTACGAACATACCAATGTTTCAAGCTTATGCTGTTCATATGTAGCACGAACCTCAGGAATATAGGCTCTAAAGCCAAGAACCTGCAATAAAGCAACTCCATTTAAAGATGGTGCCTATTCTACATAGCAAAAATGCCCTTTAGAACACGATATAGTACATGATCCTTGGTCTCTAGGAGCAGAATCTAGAAGTTGTACACACAACACAATATATACAATCAATAAATAAAACTGTTAATCTTGGAACTAACATCCAAGGCTCCTAGAAGATG
>VDFB02044669.1:0-19939 GCA_007258455.2 Sequoia sempervirens | reverse complement strand
TGGGCATAGCTAGGAATAATGTGATGGACCATTTCAGAATGTCGAAATGGGTCTTTCATGAAATCAATGATCTGAAAATAAAAAATTGGACCCTCCAGAGTAAATTGGAAGAAATGAGAGATAAGGTTTCTGCGTTAAGCAAGAAGGATGAAGAGCATAAAGATTACAGTGCCAGTAAAGAGATCCAGGACAATGTGGGCAAGGATAGAAGGATTGAAATAAATTTAGAAAAAATGAAAAATACTATGAAGATAATTGTTGAACAGAACAATAGGATGGCAAGACATAATGCCATTATTATCAACGTTATGACTGAAAAATTGGACAAAGCTCAACAGGGGTCCTTGGTGGTTGACTTGGAAGAGATGAAAGATAAAAACCAAGAAGAGGACATTGGGATTTCAAAGAGAACCAGGGCTAATCTGAAAAGGAAGGAACCCCCGATGCTGCAGATGATTCAAACATTCAAGAAGGGTGTTCAGGATATGCAAGACCTGAAGGTAGAGACTGATTCTGTTCTGAAAACTCTGGGTTAGTTACTGCTGGTTTTTTGGCTTGCGTTTCAACTGGTTTTTTGATTGACCTTCTTGGTCTTTTGTGGTTGGCTACTACTTTTTCAGGTATTTTCCTTTTTTGTAGCCTATTTTTTCCACTGGACTTTTTTGTCCTCTTTCTTTTGTTGTAAACTTGGTGGTTTCGGGTCCTTGTAAAACCCGTTTTTTCCTTTATCAAAAACTATAACTTGGACATAAATGTGTGTGTCATCCAACCTAACTTGTGTATATATCAAAATCTATTTTTTTTGTGAAACAAGGACATCAATACCAAGGCAAATGGTATTTTTTGATTTTTTTTACAATGGTTTACATTTTTCCACCTTTGTAAAACAAAGAGCTTGATGTTTGAAGAAAAAATTATGTTCAGTAAAAATTAAAATTTAAATACATGATAAAATGGAAACATATCAAAAATATGGTTGTTCGAAAGCTCATTTCAAGGGCTACAATCTTGTAAAATATATTTTTTAAATGATGTTATTTAATCCCTCAAAAGGTAAAGAAAAATTGGTTTTTCCTGAACATTTTGATAAGTGAAAAGGAGACTCTATTATGGGTATGCTTTAATACTAGAGGATTTCTATCAAAGGGGGTTTGATCTAAGGGGGTATTATCTATCCGTCTCAATTAAAACCCTTTATATGGAACCTCTCAAGGTCTAAATCATTAGTTTTTCTAAAAAAAGTGATTTCACGTAAAAGTTAGCATGTCCCAAAAGTGAGACACACTATTGTGGCAAAACCCCCCACATACTATTGTAAAACGCTCTACATGTAAATACCTTATTGGTTAGTTACCCCTCAACTCAATTTCATTAGTTTTGTATATCCCCCACCTGTATATCCTCCTTGACCTATCTTCCCTTGAGTTTTGAACAAGCACATTGAACTAACTAATAACCAACATTATTTTTTCCAACCTCCAATTATATTGTGCATTTATTTTTTGATCATATGAAGAAAATAGAATACAAATTTCACTCTAACTAACAGTTGTGGTAAATTTGGAAGGTGATTTCCATTGCATTTTTTTGTCTAAATAACAAAAGGTTTTTGGAAAACATTGGTGTTATGAAACTTGCAACCCACATACTATTGTAAGACCCTCTACATGTAATAACCCAATTGGGTAGTCACCCCTCAAGTCAATTTGGTTAGTTTTAAATGTATCCCCCACTTGTAACTCCTCCTCGAGCTCTCCACCCTTGAGCTTTGAACAAGCACAATGAAATAACTCACAACCCAAGTGTGTTTTTCCAACTTGTGATTATTTTGTACATTTATTTTTCCATCATATGAGGAAATTGAAGCATAAATTTTACTCTAAATAATATTTGTGGTAAATTTTGAAGGTTTCTTTCATTACATTCGTACTCTCTAATTATCAAAAGGTTTTCATTACAATCATACTATCTATGCATAATTGGAGGTTGGAAAATATAGGGTGTTATAATTATGAGTATATGATATTATAAATTGTAATAATTTATTAAATACTACTTCAATGAGTTCTATGTCTACTCTATGTACCTTCATGAAGACATTTTCTAGCAACAAAAGGTTCTTAAATACATAATTTAATATTATCATCTTAATGTATTTGTATAAAATGTAGAGTTTATAACCTCAAAGATATTGAGGCAAGATTATTATAATGCATCTAAGAATGAAACCAAAGTTATGCTAAATTTCAATTACAACAATCTCTTATTACATAAGCCACATTAGATCCCATGTAATATGAGTTTATCAATACCACAAATTTTAGTTTCATGAATACATAATTGGTATATTTAGAATTTTTAATCTCACCAAATGGTTTGAAGATGGATCTAAAGAAGGTAAAGTAATTTTTTGAATTTCCTTCACCAATTAATATTATAGAGGTAAGAAGTGCTTCAATAGGTAGTGCTTCAATAAAAATTCTATTAGCCTCACATGTGTGGATGTGTTGAGAATCATATTAAATCCTACATCCCTTCAAAAATTAAAAATCCTAAAAATAGGAATCTTGGAATCTAAACCACTCTTGAATTTCTAACACAACCAAAAGAATCCATTAGCATGAATTTCTTGAACATAATACGTACAACAAATAACCAACACATGAGTAAATATTCATTATGGTTGATGGGTTCTCCATGATGGCCATCATATCACATGCATAAAAAGATCACCATGGTTAATGTCTTGTGTCTTTTCTTCACTCATATTTGGGTCCATTTTGGCTTACCGACATCCATTATTTATGACTATGATCCACATTTTTTACCTTTCATAGACATTGTGGACCATGTTAAATACATAAAGGAATTAGTCTATATTCATTCATTTGTAGATAAGAAACCAAATGGAGGAGGTCAAGTACATTCTTGTACATCTATTTCATGTATACTATGTTGTGCAACCACACACTTAGGATGATAACATCCTCTACATAAAACATTACTTCATTGTAATTATTCATAGTTTTGCATGGCATAGTTCTTTATAGACATGTCTTGGGTTCCAACATAAGGCATTTATTGACACATCCTACCATGCATGAACATCCACAATGGAGTTAGACAGTCATGAACAAAAAATTGACAAGGCACATAGAATTTTTTAGAACATAAAGTGTATGTACTAATAGGTTCAATAGATTCTTACATAGAAATATAGAGAGTGACAAAAAAATCACCACAAACCTCACATGTTTTATGTTGGTGATAAATTTGGTTTTATATTCAAAAGAACTTTTATATAAGGGACCACATCAAAATATTAAGCCTTTGTGCTATGATCCTTATGTAAACCATTGTCCACAAGCTAGTAAAAATTCCTTTATTCTTTACCTTCCTAAATACTTGAATTTATACTTGATATTAAACATGGAACTCCCTAAGTTATATTTCCTCCCTTTATCAGATTTCACAACTACCCAACATCCTAAAAAATTTAAACCTAAAACATTCAAAAATAATGCAACACTACACACATACATCTTGAATCCTTGCACAAGGATACACATGCTAGTGTCTAATTAAACTACATGTGCACAAATAAAGTGGAACATAAGCAACCACTTATTATGTTTTTATGTGCACATGACAAGTATATTTGTATGGATCATATTATATAGGTTTTCTAGAGTGTATAAAAAATGGTTTATATATTTGATTCTCTTTATGCATTATATGATCTTGTTGTATTGCTAGCTAATATGCATGATCACCCCCTAGTTCACCCTAGGAATCATATTATAATATTTAATAGTTTTTAATTACCCACAAATTGCCATTTTATGTTACAAATACTAAGATACATTAGCCAATTTATAAAAGGAAGAATATTATATAGAATACACTAGATAATTTGCATATAGTGATTGACGACCAATTTATAAATCATTTAGAAGAATCTATCCCAAATAAAATATGGCGATTGAAGAGACCATATCGAATCCAATTTATGAATCATGTATGCAAATGTAGAGAAAATCATCTATATCCTTTTCTTGGGCTATAGTTGTAAAGAGAGTATCAACATATATAATATAATCCTTCCACTAAGGCTTTGTATGATGTACTTGAGCTTTGTGAAAATGTTGAGGAAGCACAACCTTAAATTTTTCTTAGAATTTTTAGTTATCCAAAAGGTTCAAGTTGAACATAGATCTAGACTATGGGAAGTAGATCCGAGTAGAGTTGACCTTGTAATACAAATCTTTGATATGTCTTTTAATTCATCTCCTAAATTTTTTAATATAGTGCATTGAAGAAATTTTAATCAATGACTTGTTCTAAAAGATAATTATGGAAGACATTCATAATGATTGATGGTTGATAGAGAGCCCAATCCAAAACCCATTACCATTCAATAATATATAAGGATTGGATAGATACTTTTGGCCATAAAATTTTCTTCAATTTTAATAAGAATGGGATAGATTACAAGAGAATAGAAACCAAGACCATTCTAGGTAGTTCTACCATTCAAAGAACCAAAATAAATACAATTATGTTGAAATATTTTTAGAATTCATTTCCACTAAAAGACTTGACAATACAATTACCACATAACACAATTATCTATCTATTAACTTCAATAAGTCTCAACTCTATAGAGTCTTTGGGAAGAAATAAAAATTTCAAGCCACTTTATGAAATCCTTTGTTGTATATTGAATTAAACCAAAAGGAATCTTGTAAAAACATCTCTAAAATTATGCTTGAATCTTCAATTTGTATCTAAGGTTTTCTTTCATGAAAATATAGGGGAAAGGTGCAAGAGAAAATGCATTTTAGTTCACAAGTGTGTTGTTATTCCCCATTCATGTCATCATTTGTTAAAGTAAAAGGTAGGGGATATATCAAATAATAGCTTGGGGCATCTATTATATCCAAATAGGAAAAAAAATGAAATGGTGGTAGTATATTCACAGTAAGTAAAATACCTATCGACTTATTATTTGGTACCTCTTTTTCTCTCATTATTTTTACTTTTTTGTAAATTATGAAGAACTACCATCTAGTTTGAAAGTCAATTAACTTTCTTATCAACAATAATTATGGCTACCCTAAACAAGTATGAGGGGTCAATGATTTTAAATTTTCCAAGGTTGCTCCCATGATAAAATGCTACAATTTTAGTGGTCAAATAGGATTTTGAGTGTGATTATAGAGAGTTCAAGGGAAGCTCCAAAATATTTGAGAGAGCATATTTGAAGAGAGTATGACATGAGAAAGTGAGTGTAGATAACATTCTAGATAGGAATATAAAAGAGGCAAGGCCACATGATAGGAGGGTCCATTAGGAGGCCAATAACTTGTAACAAAATTGTGGAATCATCTCTTATGTAGAAAGGGCATGAAAGATATACCTAATAGGATGAGGAAAGAAAAATCATAAGGGGGTCATAGAGGATAAGAGAGATATTTATGAAAAGAGTGGAAGTAGAAGAAGATAGGACAAATATGGAAGAAGATATATTTGTTTTAAGTTGTTGACATATAGGAAAGGAACACAAGACAACAAGATGAAGATGGGAAAGGAAATGCCTTGTTTTGGAGTAAGGAGATGACAAGAGGATTAGCGAGGAGTTTAAATGAATTAAGGGGGTGTGTAGGGAACAAAGAGAAAGTGACTAAATTAAGAAATTAATTTCACTAAAACAATCTCCATTTCACAAGAAATATTTGGAGGTCATTGATTTAATTTCTACAATTGATAATTAGCCACTACCATCATGGTATCGACCAAGCTACAACTCGAGAGTATTAAATTTGGCTTAGGGTTGGAAGGAATCTTACAAGAACTGATTGTGGTTGTTTCCCTATAGCGAGAAGGTTGTAGATGTTTGAAAGAGAGATTTAGGGAAACATAATTCCTTTGATAAGAAGAATGAGAATGTTTTTTGCAACTCCAAATGTTGTAGATAGAATAGATGAGGTACTAGAGGCCATAAGGGGAGTGGAAACAAGGATGAATGCCCCATAAGGAGACAAGAGAAGGGGTAGAATTCATGAAAGAGCATATAGTGAAAGTGGAGAGGAAGGAGTTGATGCAAAGGAACAAGAACATGAAAATGCAAATGTAGAGAAAAAATACAAACATGAACTTGCAATTGGGATTTATGCAGTTCTAGAGATGTTATAATTAATAACACTATGGGGTAGTAGATAAATGCCACAAGGTAGAGAATGACGGTAGATATATGATACTAGTAGATGTCATAAAACAACATGAGCAAGGAGCTACACAATAGATGCTACAAGTACATGTAGTAAACGAAGTTGATTGTTTAAGTGAAAATACTAATAATGGATTCTTTGGAGTGTTGCAAGTTGGACCTATGAGTGACAAAAAAAATGATCCTAAAAATAAATGCATTTAATTAACAAAGTTTTGCAATATAGATGTTGCAAGTATGACAACACTACATGTTTACATGACAAAAGAAGATAATAAGCAACACAATAGAGAGTTAAAAAATGAAGAGGTATTAATTGGACAACATATACTCAACTTATAGGATACTAGATAATGTAGTATTGTAGTGGATATTGGTGGAGAGAAAAGTGAACTAATGGACTAGTAGTTTGAGTTCACAATGCATGTGAAATTGAGTCCACATAATGAATTACATTTGATGAGTAAGAGCTATCAGACAAATAATAAAACAAAGAAGTAGAGGAGGAATGCATATGCAAGGAAGCGGTACATGGAGTGATAAAAAAAAAAATAGTCCTTTTGTAAATTTGTGATGAGGCAATAATTCATGGTGAAAATACTATTATAGCAACAACCAATGAATTGTTGGGTAATGTCGAGGAAAGGATGAATGCAGATTTATAGGATACGAAGACATTTACAAGGCTGCAATAAAGAGAAGGGGTTTGTGTGGAAGTAAGGAGTAGAATGGGGAAAATGACCAGTTTTGTAGTGAGGAGATGTCAAGAGGATTAGAGGTAGCGAGAGAGCGCGCACCTTCATTCAGAACTACTATTTAAGCATAAATTATTTTTAGAAAGAAAAAGTTTATCATTTAAAGATCTTTGCTCGCTGAGAGACTTAAGGAGGAATACATGTTCAACATCGCTTGAAAAATGCATAAATAGAACGATAATTGATAGCGGGCAGAGGCAAAGAAATTAAGTGGAAAATAAAATATCCGTGTTGCCGCACAATAACAAAATTCTTCTTTCACATTGCTTGAGTAAAAAATATTTACACGAGTTCTTTATATAGAAAACTTTACATACATTAAGAAAATTCTAGAATATAGGCCAACATATTATTTTTATTATTTTACCTAACCCTAAACTTCTAGAATTTACCTAACCCTAGCCGACATAAAAGTAAATAAAAATAAATAAAAATTAACCTACAGCTGGTAGAAATTACCAGAATATTTTAACACTCCCCCCTAATTTCTACCAGAAACTATATTAATATTTACAATGCCCAAAACTCTTCTCAAAAATTCAAATTGCTCTTGTGCTAAAGCCTTTGTAAATATGTCTGCAAATTGTTCTTCAGATCTGCAATGTTGTAGATTGATTTCTCCATTGTTCACTAACTCCCGAATAAAGTGATATCTAGTATCAATATGTTTTGTCCTCTTGTGAAAAACATGATTCCTTGACAGTGCAATGGTGGACTTGTTGTCACAATAGATTATAGTTGGCTCCTCTTGTTCATGTAGTAGATCCTTCAAGACTCTTCTCATCCACACTGCTTGACATGCTGCTGATGTTCCTGCTACATACTCTGCTTCTGCTGATGAAATTGTCACTATAGGCTGCTTCTTTGATGCCCATGCTACAACACCTGTTCCAAGATGAAATGCATATCCAGATGTACTTTTTCTATCATCAATACTTCCTGCAAAATCACTATCTGTATATCCCACCAACTGAAATTTATTTGAAGTAGAATACAATATGCCATGATTCATAGTTCCTGCAATGTACCTCAATAATCTTTTTCTTGCTTGCCAATGTGAATTCTTTGGTGCATCCATAAATCTTGAAATTAAACTTACTCCATACATTATATCTGGTCTAGTTGTTGTGAGATACATCAAACTGCCAACCAATTTTCTAAATATAGTTGAATCAAAATCAATCTCATTATCTTCTCTACTTAGTTTTGTGCCTATTGCCACAGGTGTAGAAACTGGACTACAATTTATCATTCTAAACCTTCTCAAAACATCTTTTGCATATTTATTTTGACAAATGAAAATTCCTTTATCATTTTGTGTTACTTCAATGCCAAGAAAATATTTCATCAACCCCAAATCAGTCATTTCAAATTCCTTCTTCATTGCTGATTTAAACATGTCAATAGAAAGATTACCTGTAAAAATCAAATCATCAACATACAAGCAAACAATTAAAATTTGACCTTGCTCATTGACTTTGGTGTATAGAGTAGGCTCACTAGTACTTCTGTTGAATCCATTGCTTATCATGTATGAATCTATCCTACTGTACCATGCTCTTGGAGCTTGCTTCAATCCATAGAGTGCCTTCTTTAACCTGTAAACTTTGTCTTCATAACCTTTTATTTCATATCCTGGTGGCTGCTGCACATAAACCTCTTCTTCTAAATATCCATTCAAGAAGGCTGATTTAACATCCATTTGATAAACCTTCCATTCATTTTGAGCTGCAATAGCTAGTACCATTCTAACAGTGTCAAGTCTTGCTACAGGTGCAAATGTTTCATTATAATCAACTCCATATTCTTGAGAAAATCCTTTAGCTACTAGTCTTGCCTTATATTTGTCAATTTCTCCATTTGCATTATACTTAGTTTTATAAACCCATTTTACACCAATGCAATCTTTTTCCTTAGGCAAATCAACTAAATCCCATGTATCATTCTTCTCAATGGATTCCATTTCATCATTCATTGCATTAATCCAATGTTCTTCCTTAATTGCATCTTCAAAATAAATAGGATCTTGAGCAAATAAAGCAAAATTTGATTGCAAATCTATCCTATCTCCTTGATCATAAATTTCTTGCAAACTTCTAGATTTCTTGCTTTTAAGCTTTGATCTTAATGATGCAAGTGTAGGATTTGATTCATCACTTACTTGTGGACTTGAAGATTCTCCTTGCTCAATTTCTCCTTGTGTACTTCTTGATGGTGTTCCTCCTTGTTCATTTGATTGATCTCCTTGGTTTTCTTGATCTTTTTCTTCTTGTTCATTATATGGCAATGCTGCAACACCTGTAATTGTTTTGTCTATGTTTCCATCCCAAGATTCTTCCTCTTTGAACACAACATCTCTACTTACAATGACTTTCTTGGTAATAGGATTAAACAACTTATATGCCTTAGATTGTTCATCATAACCAATAAAAATGCATTTTTCACTTTTATCATCCAACTTACTTCTTGTTTCCTTGGGCACATGTGCAAATGCAATACAACCAAATATTCTGAAATGAGAAACACTATGATGCTTACCACTCCATGCTTCTTGTGGAATCTTGTCCCTTACAATCTTCGTTGGACTTCTATTCAAAATATAAATTGTGCAAGCTACTGCTTCAGCCCAATACTCATTAGGTAGATTCTTTCCTTTCAACATGCTCCTTGCCATTTCCATTATTGTTCGATTCTTTCTTTCTGCAACACCATTTTGCTGAGGTGTGTAACTTGTAGTAAACTGCTTCTTTATTCCATGATACCTGCAATAATCCAAAAACTCATTTGACTTGAATTCACCTCCTCTATCTGATCTCAATACCTTGATGGGTAGGCCACTTTGTTTCTCAACCAATGCTTTGAATTCCTTGAACTTTCCAAATGCCTCAGATTTATATTTCAAAAAATAAACCCATGTTTTCCTACTAAAATCATCAATGAATGTTAGAAAATAAATGCTTCCCCCTAAAGATGGTGTTTGCATTGGACCACATATATCAGTATGCACAATTTCTAAAGGTGCCCATGCTCTATATGACATTCCCTTTGGAAAACTTGTTCTATGATGCTTAGCCAAAATACAACTTTCACACATGAACTTAATGGTGCTTCAATAGGGGGTAAGCCTCTTACCATTTCTTTCCTTTTCAATAAACACAATCCTTTGAAGTTAAGATGACCATACCTCAAGTGCCATATCCATGCTTGATCTTGACTTGATGCCTTGAAACTTGCTTCAATATTCTCCATTAATTCATTTTTCATTTGAAGTGGGAACATTCTGTTATTTGTCATTTCAACCTTTGCAATCACCTTATTACTAGGAGGAATATCAAATATAGTGCACACATTATTTTCAAAAACAACTCTATAACCCTTTTGAGAAAGTTGTCCCACACTTATGAGATTATGCTTCAAACTAGGTACAAAATAAACATCAGGAATAGACTTCTTACCAAGCTTTGTCATCACATTAATTGCACCTTTACCCATGACTGCAACTGTATTATCATTCCCCAATTTAATTTCTGATTTCACTGAAGTATCCAAACTTTCAAACAAGTCTTTATTTCCTGTCATATGGTTACTGCAACCACTATCTAGAAACCAAATGTTACTTGAACTTTCTTGAGCTACATGACAACTAATGAACAATGTCTCAGAATTACTCTCAGAAAAATTTGCAGTTTGCTTTCCCATATCAGCTTGCTTCTTTCGACATTCATTTGCAATATGACCATACTTCTTGCAATAGTAACATTGAACATTTGATTTGTCATACCTTTGTGATGCTTGATTGTTATAGCGTCCCCTTGAATTGAAACTTTGATTTCTCCATCCTCCTGGATCTGGACTCTTCCATTCTTCTCTTTGAAAATTGCTTCTTCCTCTTCCTCTTCCTCTTCCTCTGAATCCTAGATTTCCTCTTCCTCTGCCTCTGCCAAATGTCATTTGTGCTTTGAATGCACTCTCCAATGAGGTATTATTATTCCTGTTCAATCTCAACTCATAATTTTTCAAAGTACCAAACAACTCATCTATTGAATATGTTGACAAATCCTTAGTTTCCTCAATTGGCACAACAATAGTATCAAATTTAGTAGGCAAACTTCTTAAGATCTTTTCTACAACCTTTTGATCTGTTAGTTCATCACCATTCATCCTTATTTGATTAACCAAATTCATAACACGATTTTCAAATTGATCTACTAAATCAGAATCACTCATTTGCAAGTTTTCAAAATCTTTCCCGAGTCCTTGCAATCTGGCAAGTTTTACCTTACTTGTACCTTGATATGTTGTTTCCAGAATATCCCATGCTTGCTTGGCTGTAGTGGCTGGCTTAATCCTTCCAATGACTGAATCATCCAATCCTTGTCCAATTATCTGCAAAGCCCTTTTATTCTTTTTCTTGTTTTCACTCAACTTATTTTTTGCATTAGTGCTCAAAGTAGACTCATCCTGTGGTTCTGTATAACCATTTTCAACTATTTCTGATAAATCTTCAAAATTAAATATTAATTTCATTCTGTATGACCAAGTATCATAATTTTTACCAGAAAATATTGGAATTTGAGTTTGCACACTACTTGACGCCATATTTTAAAATAATATCTGTAAACCCTAAATTTCTTTTTTTTTTTATGAATAATTTGCTATCAATATAAAAATACAGTATATAATAAAACTCCAGCTTACTCAATTGATTGACTAATCGGCAACATTCTGCTCACCAAAAATAAACATGCAACTTCAACAATCCTCAAATCTGCTCTTTTTCCTGCTTCTTAACTTGGCTCTGATACCACTTTGATAGTGGGTAGAGGCAAAGAAATTAAGCGGAAAAAAATAAAATATTCGTGCTGCTGCACAATAACAAAATTCTTCATTCACATTGCTTGAGTAAAAAAGATTTACATGAGTTCTTTATATAGAGGACTTTAGAAGAAAAATCTAGAATATAGGTCGACATATTATTTTTATTATTTTACCTTGGCCGACATAAAATAAGTTTCTATAATTTACCTAACCCTAAAACTTCTTAGAATTTTCCCAACCAAACCTTAGACATAGAAATACAAATAAAATAAAAAATTAACCTGGCCAGCTGGCAGGAAATTACCACAGAATATTTTACCTTCGGCTTGCAAGAATCGCCTTCCCGTCTTCTATACTGTCAATTGGTACATCTTTGAAACCAAGGTCGTATAGGAGCTTTTTCTGTTTGTTATGCAACAGATTTTTGCTAGCAGCATCTCTAACATCTAATAAAAGACTAGATTTTTCCATAGATGGATATATATTGTTATATAATTTTTTAGCCAGAGTAGTTTTTCCAGAACCCCCCATGCCCCATATACCCACAATTTGGACATGGCTTTTGGCAGGTTCTAGTGTAGTTAATTCAAAATCTTTAACAACTTCATCTAAACCAACTGGATGTTCTGCGACCACAAATGGTACCTTTTTAATTTCTTTCAATACACAATAAGCAATGTTCTTCAGCAGCCTGTCCTCATCACTAGGCATGTACAACAATAAAAGAAATGGAATAAACATCATACAGATAAGGGAACGAAAAATATATGGAACTAAAAGTAGAGAATTTATAGAACTCACATAATGCAAGAGAAGATTGGCCAGAAAAAGGATAAAAGTACTTGAGGTAGAGTAATTAGTACTTACTCCCTGTTATTAACAAGATGACCAATATTATATGAGACATTGTTGAGTGCCTTCTTCCACTCCTGGAGCTTTTCTGAGGTGTATCTGGCTTTCTTTTCATGCTGCGAAAATGCATCCGCATAGACTCCTTTTGCATAACGAACATCATCAGGTTGAACATAGTAGAAAACAGGAACAATTTTAGTGCCTGTCTTGATCATAAATGACAGCTCCGCTAAACACCAGAGTGATTGTACATAATTCTGGGAAAAGATAGCTATATGAAGCGAAGCACTGCGCATTGCTTCTTCTATTTCTCTAGGCAAGGAATCCCCCAATTCAAGCTCTTCGGAATCCAGGAAAACTCCTAGTCCCATTCCATTCAGCATTCTATAGAGAGTGGTGGCCAGAGTATGTTTGACATCAGGCCCGCGATGATTTATGAATACATCATACTGCCTCCTCATTTGTGAAGATGATGCGGCACAAGCAGATGGAGATGGCGCGAGTCCTTGGAAAGCATTTGTAACCTCATTCTCTGGTTGAGTACTAGTGGTAGATGTAGATGCCATAGAATTGGACTGCGTTGAAGACAGAGAAAGAAAGGAAGAACACCAACTGAAACAGGATGAAAACAGGGTTCCGATTGGGAGTAGAGCAGAAGTAGATGGGGATGGAGCAGCTCCTTGAGAAGCCTGTGTATGTTCAATCTCTGGCTGATAACTAGAAGAAGAAGTGGAAGTAGATGCCATGGAATTCAATTCAACTTTCACAGGGAAAAATACTAGAAAGATAAACTGGAACGAAAGGAGTCTTCTTGTCGAGGAGGTGAAGAGCTAAGTATTTGTAAAAGGAGAGGAAGTACTAATGAAGAAAGTGATCAAACTGTTACTTTGAGTGACTCAAGGACTGTTTTTCCATACAGAAACCGCGTGGAAGAAACTCAGAAGGGTCCGAGGAGAGCTGTTCAATCACAGAAGTAAATTACACCACAGTATGCAAATCTTAAATTAGTAGACGTGGTTTTCTGGAAAACCGCTTGCAAGGAAGAGTGTAGGCCCACTTTATACAAGAAATCACGATCATGGCAGACACCATCATAAAAAACTGTTGATTACTTCCTATAATTAAAGACATCACTGAATCTGAAAAGAGTGTAGGCGCACTTTATATAAGAAATCATGGGTTCGCCTAAGGAATCCCGTGCAATCATCACGGTGTACACCCCAACACAGGTCTCGCTCACCGACATAATTACAATAATTAAATACAACAGAATCTTTCGTCGACACTCCTGTTTACTTAGACATTTCCATGAAAAGAGCTCAATGAAATGTCTCTATAACCAATAATCAAGTTTTAAGATTTTTCCGTTCTAGTGCGGGACGGGATGTTGCTACATCATTAGTTTATTCATGCCATTTTCTTTTTTAGCTTTATTTTTATTATTTTTATGAAATTAGTTTTGATGCAATGAATATTAAAAGTAGTTGAGTGTTATTAGTACTTGGTAATATTATTGCAATGAGTTGTGCTTTGTTTTGTTTTTCTTAGATAATTAGTTATTAATAATTTAGCTTTCAACCAATCAAAAATAATAAATTTTTTTTTGGAAAAAATAAAATTCAATTTTGGAAAGTGAAGTTGTAAAATATTTTATTTTATAAATTATAAAAATTATTTCTCCTCAATATCATTGGGTAAGAAGTTTTGCGTGTTGTTGAAGAAAAATGAAAATGAACTATTATTTTGCCTACTTTTCATAAACTAATTATTATTTTTCCTATTTTTCATAAAATAAACTATTATTTTGTCTATATTTAAGAAACCAAATTTACTAAATTACTATTTTTTTTTTTTTTGTTGCTTTTATCAAGTCTCCTTTATATTGTAGATAAAGTGAACCCACTAATGGACTCTTCCCCAATTCTCCCAGGCCAGCCATTGAGAGACCGCAGAAAAGGAGTATAATGCTCTGGCTACTCTTCTTAACTCGCCTTTCCCTTAAATGAGAGGTGGTGGTAGAGATCCTCAACCTTGCCCACCCACGCTTTTGTTTTGTCTTGTATTAATTAAGAATACATTGGAAAAATAGGCTTGTTACTTTATGATAATCAAATTTCATTTCCTAGAGGAGAAGTACAACATTTTGTCTTTTACAAGTTTTGGGAAGGTCCATTATTCAATTTCCTTCATTTCCAGGGGGATTGCTTGTTAAGTTCATCTTTAGAAGGTCTATAATGTATAGGAGCTTCTCTGGACATTTTCTATTACATTCTTTCCCCTACATAGTTACGTATATATTAGAATAATGTAAATGTTATATAGTAAACAAATAATTATAATAATGTAAATTTTATATAATAAAAAAATAATTATAAATATATAATTATATCATTTATTATTATTATATATTATATTCTTTAATACAACTGCTAAATATATATATTATAATGAAATAAAAGATTACAAATATCTATATAAATATACATTTTATTTTAAAATTATTTAAAAATATAAAACTAAGATGTATTTGAAATATCTATATTTATAGATATTCTATTTTAATTTTTTTTAATAATTATCATATTTTATTTTATTTTAGTACTAGTGAAGAATCATTTTATTATATTTTCTATCAAACTTAAAATCAATCAATCAAATTACAAAAGTTCTTGCTTATAAATATTTAAAATAAAAATAAACTAGTATAAATGTTTGTTCTTTTTTTTTAATAAAATAAAGTGGAATGCATTTTAATTTTATAAATTAAACATTCATGTAGAATACTTTTGAATATTTATATATAATTTACATTATTATATAATATATTATAGTATAATAATTTTATCACTTTTACCATAAATTTTTTTTTAATAATCACTTATATATGAAATTATTATACTATAATATATTATAGTATAATATAAATTATATGTAAATACTCAAATGTATTCTACATTCATGTTTAATTTATAAAATTATAATGAATTCTACTTTATTTTATTAAAAAAAAACATTAAACAAGATATTTACATTGCATAACCAAATCAAGAGCTACAGAGCAGTGAAGTGTTGAATATTGTAGCTCAAATGGTGTTCTTTCTTTGGTGTTGACCTCTAGCAAGAAAGGAACACATATTTATTATCTCCTCTAGAAGCATCCAAATAAGTGAACACTTAATTAGATTATAAATGTTGATATGGATGGTGGAAGATTTAATCTTCACCATTGATTCTAGGTCAGAGATCTATGTGAGGAGTGTATGGCTAGTGAAGAATTGATTATTCATTAGCGAGAGGTCGGCATGTGAGAACTTCTTGGAGAGTTTAGAGTAGATTGAGGGTAACAAATAATACGAGGTCTTTGATAGGCCATGTGCAATCCTTGTGTGTGTAATCTCTATATTTTTGTTGAAATTGAATACAAGAAGATCTCATATTCAACTAGTTTTCTTGTAAGGTTTTTTCTAGGGGCTTCTACCCAAAATAATGGTGTCAAACTGTGTATGTGATTTTTTCTTTATCTCCATTGTGCATTTTTTGTAGTAGTTAATAACGCAATATATTTAGTTTCATATTTTAGATTTTTGTTTATGTTGTTTATGCTATGGGGATATCAAATACTGGAAACTTAAATGAGGTCTGGGCATAAAGAAAGTGAACATGGTATCAAAGCTATAGTTCTGAAGAAGAGAAATCAAAGGTTTAGTCACACAGGAGACATCAGAGTCAGTATTTCTTTAGAGTTCTTTAGTTTATTAAAGGTTATTGTTCGAGGGTTTCCGAGATGGCTTCAGTTGGTTTGAGGGTCGAAGATAGATTAGATGGTGCATTAAACTTTGGTGTCTAGAAGGAAATAATTCTTTTGTTGTTAGAGGAGAACAAACTGAAGGAGTATGCTACGACAACTGTTGTCATACCGACATATCCTATACAGTTAGCCACATACAATAAAGAAGATGCCAAAGCCTGGTGTATAATTTTGGATGGGGTCAAAGATCATATTGTCCCCCATATTTCAGAGTTGGATACATGCAAGAAGATGTGGGATTCCATCATAGATCTTTTCCAGAGTTCTAATTTGAATAAAAAACTAATCCTTAGGGATAAGTTGTGAAACACCAAGTAGAACACAGGGGAAAGTGTGGTTTCATACCTTAATAGAGTCAGACAAGTCAAGGATGAACTGACAAGTATCAGAGAGAAGCTAGATGATGAAGATCTTGTGAGGACCACATTAAATGGTTTATCTAAGCAATGAGATATCTTTCTCAAGGTAGTAGTTGGATGGCAAAATCTTCCTAAGTGGGATTTCCTATGCAGTGATTTTACATAGGAAGAGATTAGGATGACCTACGTTAGTGGCCAGAAGGGTGAGGATGAAGAGAATGTTTCTCTTGCAGGAAAGGGTAAGCCCAAGGTGAAAGATAACAAGAAGATCCCTTAGGGAGAAAAGAAGAAAGATATGAGTAGGTGAAATGTTTTGCTTGTCACTAACCTAGAAATTTTTTCGGTCAATGTCTGAACAAGAAGAAAAATGATAAGAAGAAGTCTCAGACAACGGCTTCAAAAAACATTAGCGAGTTCACTTCCAAGTTCAATGAGGACTTATCCCTCATTGCCTTCCTTTCTAGCTCTAGCACTACAACCACAGGAGTGTGGTATATTGATAGTGGAGTGCCATATCATATGATGCGAGCTCATGATCACTTCTCCAATTTCAGAGAGGAAGAGATGGAATTTGACATAGAAATGGGAAACAAGTCTAGGTGCACTCTAGTTGGGTGAGGGACAGTCACATTTCAAAGGGAGTTAGGCAAGACCATTACCTTCATAGATGTAGTGCTCGTGCCAGGGATGATAAAGAACTTGATATCTATCTCAACATTACAAGACAAGGGATATGATGTATCTTTCAAAGGAGAGAAGGTGTATCTATAGCCTAGTGATTCTCATCAAGGACAAATGATTGGGGTTAGATCGAAGATGTTGTACAGATTGCAGCTTCAGTCACCAAAGGTACTGGTGAGCAGCAACAAGGATGCATGGGAGTTATGGCATAGAAGGATGGCTCACCTTCACCATGGAGTACTCAATGTGCTTAAGGAGATTGTGATAGGCCTTCTGGATATAAGCACTAACCATAATGACGTGTGCAAGGGGTGTGCAATGGGGAAGTATACAAAGACAACCTTCCCACCTAGTGATAGCAGATCCAAAGGCATCCTAGACTTGGTGCATTCAGATGTGTGCAGGCCTATGTCTTTAGCCTCATTGATAGGGTATGAATACTTTGTCACCTTCATAGATGATTTCTCTAGGAAGACCTAGATATATTTCCTAAAAATGAAGGATGAAGTCTTCTATCAGTTCTAGGAGTTTAAAGCTCTTGTGGAGAACACAATAGGTAGGAAAATTAAGGTACTTCATTTGGACAATGGGGGTGAGTAGACAATGAAAGCCTTCAAGGAGTTTTGTGTCAAGGTTGGGATCAAGAAGGAGTTGATGGTTCCCTACAATCCACAACAAAATGGAGTAGTGGAGCAAAAGAATAGAGCCATAGTGGGAGCAACAAAAGCTATGTTGTATGACCAGGATCTTCCCAAGTTTCTACATGGGAAGAGGCATGCAGTACAATAGTTTATATGCAGAATAGGATTCCTCATAGGGTATTAGGGCAATTAACTCCTGAAGAGGATTTCATGGGAAAGAAACCTGAAGTAGGACGCTTCATGATATTCAGGTGTCTTGTCTATTGTCACGTGCCTTTTGATAAGAGGACAAAGTTTGATTCTACTACAGAGAAAGGAATCTTCATGGGGTATAGTGAAACCGCCAAGGCATATCGAGTATACATTCCAGCTATTAAGAAAATAGTGGTCAGGAGGGATGTACGCTTTGAGGAGGAGAAGGCCTTTCATAAATCTTATGTTGTGCCAACAATAGAGGATCAAAAAATGATTATTCCAAAGGAGGGAAGTGAGTCTAAGGTATAGGTCAAAGGGACAAGTACAAGTATAGGGACTAGTACTTAGGTGCTTAAATAGGTTGAGGAGCAGGAAGCTCCACCCACTGTATCAATACCTCCTACAACAAAAAGGGATAGAAGCTAAGTGGTTACTCAGACTTTTTAGGATGCTCAAGAGTTCGTGGTGCTCCAAGGATGAGTGCCAAATAGAGAAGGGAACCACAAAAATATTCAGATTACATGGCATTGATTGTGAGCCTTCCAATTTTTTGGAGGCATCATAGCTACAAGTGTGGCAAGATTCCATGGTGGAAGAGTATTATTCCATCATGAAGAATGATGTTTGGGAGGTGGTGCCTAGACTAGCAGATAGGAAGATAGTTGGATCACGCTAGATCTATAAGATCAAGCATACTATGGATGGCAGTGTTGAGAAGTTCAAAGACAAGTTTGTGGAAAAGGGGTTCTCTCAGAAAGAGGGAGTAGATTATGATGAAACATTTTCCCCCATAGCTAGATATACCTCCATTAGAGCTGTGATCTCACTTGTAGCAGAGATGGGATGGCAGATCCATTAGATGGATGTCAAGACAACCTTCCTTAACAAAGTGATAGATGAGGAAGTGTACATTGAGCAACCGAAGGGTTTTGAGGTGCATGGGAGGGATTCTCATGTGTGTAATTTGAAGAGAGTACTATTTGTACAGGCTCAAGCAAGCACCCAGGGCATGGTACGAGCGCATAGACAACTATTTGCAAGGAATGGGCATGGTAAAGAGTGAAGTTGATTCAAACCTTTATTTCATAGTGATTGGGGGAGAGTCACTCATTCTGGTACTATATGTGGATGATCGGGTCTGATGCATTACTTTCTAGATTGGAGGTATGGTAGCATAATGGTGATATTTTCCTTGGTCAATGGAAATATATAGTTGAGATCTTGAAGAAATTGAGGGTGCAAGATTGTAAGCCATTGTCTACACCCATGGACATGAATTGGAAGAAAGTAGACACTTCTAGTCAGGAGGTAGTGGACCATACCTTGTACAAACAAATTGTTGGCTCTCTTATGTATCTGGTAAACATGAGGCCAAAAATTTTCTTTACAGTTAATACTCTTAGCCAGTTCATAGTTGAACTAAGAAGAGGACATTAGACAGAAAAAAAAGTAAGTTTTGAGATATCTTTGTGGCATAGTCTCATATGGTTTGAGGTATACTCAAGGGGAAGGAGTGAAGTTGATAGGTTACATGGATGCAGACTAGGCAGAAAGTGCAGTGGACATGAAAATCACTTCAGGGTATTCTTCTAGCTTGGGAT
>VDFB02044668.1:0-106029 GCA_007258455.2 Sequoia sempervirens | reverse complement strand
AGCCCTACATCTTGATATTTGGTGGATCAATCTCAACCGTCCATTTCCCCTAGGATTTCCCAAAAATCCTATAAATACCCCCTCTTTTCTCTCATTTTGGGGGAGATCATTTTGTGCTAGCCAAACTCTTGCAGTTTTATTTCTCAACCAACACTTATCCATTTTCATGATTTCAAGCATCATTTCTATTTTCACATCCTCTACTTGCCATCAAAGGAGCATACATATCCAAGATCGAAGGGCCAACCAAAGGATCGACTCAACGCAAGGTATAAAGTTCCATTTTGTGGCTTTGTCTTGTTTTGTTTCCAACTTAGGCTAATCTTGAGGTGTAGGTTGTTTTAGTTGTTTATTTGCACTCTTTTACTTATTGCTTGATTTCTAACAATCTATTTCGACCTATCATAGACACAGTGAACATTCAAATTGAAAACATGATTTCAAGTTATGAACAAGGAATTTTAAATTGAAACTTACGAACCTTGAGAATCCAGAAATTCACAAGAGTTGTGCTAATAGCCAATAATAAATCCTATTAGATTTTATAGATATAAAAACTAGAACATTGAATAGGAGCTATCGACTCATCCAAGGAAAATGATCAAGAATTGGATTGATTTCCTAGAGTCCTTTTGCTCAAATATAGGTGACCATTCTGCAGGTCTAAATTCATATGCCAACAAAAATAAAACTCCGTATAAGAAAATTAAAACATATGTGCATACCTATAATCACACAATATTTTATACTACGAAAGGGTCATTTTGGGAAAATACAATTCCAGACAAAGCTGATGATTACAAGATAGCTAGATAAGTAATATTAACATAAAAAGGGAAATTCATCTAATGACATGGTGATAAATCTAGAACAGGGTTAGAGAGGCATTAATTTATCTATAACGTTATGAAGAGAAAGAAATAACAAACAAAAATATTTGATCTTGCAAAACACTCTACCTAATCAGCCTGTATTCCCTTTTCTTTGATCTAAGAAATGAGATTCACTTGTCACAGCCTTATAAACTACAAACTATGCAAGAGTTATTTTACCGACACTTATGTCACAAAGAATCCAACATATTACCGATCAATTTTCAACAATTATTTTTTATATAAATGCAAAAACCACCCATTCATCTTTGAGGCTAAAAGAAATTTCACAAAGGTGAGCTATCCTAACTATATAGAGAAAAATTGGGGCAAGGGGCCTAGCTCGATTGGCTAAAGCATCATGTTGCAGGCAAGAGGTCATGAGGTCTTGTCTCCCCCCAAACCCGTGGTACCAGAAGGTGTGTCACGCCAGTGCCACTGATCATGTGAATTTTTTTTACCAAGTGCACTACATTTTATAGGGGGATGAATACTCGATCGATTCTTGCAGTCTAAAAAAAAACTATATAGATAAAAACATTGCTTACCTAAGTTTTCTTGTGCAATACTTGGTGTTTTCTTTCCAGACTTCCCATTCTTCTTTTTTTCCCCTCGCATAATGATCTAATCACAATAGTTATAAGATGTTATCAGTTCCTCCTCCACTCTCAACAGTCCTTCCTCCTCCATATGTGTTCCTCCCTCTATGATTTTACGAAACCTCCCTATTTTGAAAACAACATGCAAGAACGTAACCTCCATTCTTTATAATGGTTATTAAATTTCAATTTTATTAATCAAACTAATAAAAGAAATAAAATATTTTATTTATTCTTGCTTATAATTTGAAATTACCACTTTTTCTTTTATATGCAATATTTATTATTAACAATAATAATATCAAAATAATAATTATTCATTTCAAAGGATTATCCATTTTGATTAATAAATTATTATTATTATTTTATTAGTATATCAAACTACTTGATAAATGTTATTTTCTAAGTTAATTATTCATTAAAAAGGAGGGTTGTGACAAAATACCTCACATCGAGTGGGCTCGCAAGCCAAAAATCATACTATTTGTGCCCCTTTAGAGGGTGCACATGTAACAAGCATCGTCTAAATTTCAAGCACTAGAAATTGATAGTATCCTTGAGAAATCATTACAAAAGAATCCATTGCACTCGGATGTATACCTGCAACAATTGCAAAAAGGGGTTTCTATTCTAAGGTCATAACTGTTCATGTTCATCCGAGAATGGACTCGATTAGATATTAAAGATACAACAGTTGTATTTACTATGTTTGGGTTTTTGTAAATGTTCCACGTAGATAGTCATGCTTTAACCCCCTTTAGAATGTCAATTCAAAGCGTGGGAGGATTTTATGAGAAACAGGTATACATGAAGTATTTCTAAATTTACATATATAGTTCGCACAAGTTGATAAATTATTGAGATAACAAAATAATGCAAATTTGAACCACAATGCCTTCAAAAAAATTCTAGATAATATTCCTCATTCTTATTTTTGCAATGTATGTCTCAGCCCAATCATCTATGTTTTTGAATAAATCATCATGAAGAAACTCAATAATGTAACCTTATTAATTCAAACTTTTAAACCTTACCAAAAAAAATTGAGTTAACTAAAAAATCAACATTTTCAAATATGCATGCAAAAGTCACCATAACAATCTTCCAAATCAATGGCTTTAATATATTGATGGTGAAAATGGACTACAATCTAAGCCTCAAATATTCACTATAAATAAAGAATTATAAACATACATAAATAAATAAATTAATATCATGTTTGGATGGGTGTTATAGCTCCAAAACACATCAATTTTGGCTATTGTATAGCATGCATTAAAATAAGTTTTCTTAATCAAATAAGAAATTAACCATACATTAAAATAAGTTTGCTTAATCAAATAAGAAATTAATTGATGGTAACTAATTGTTCTAAAATTGTGCACTACATTTGTAAAAAAAATGACGCATGTGCATGAATGGTTGGGTGTGGTTTCTATTTTGATGCATTTGCATAAGTGGAATGCATCTGAATTAGAAATGATGCATGTGATGTTTTGCTATGCATTTGCAAATTTGAATGACAAATGTGTAGTTTTGTAACACATTTTCTTTAAAGCAACGCATTTGTCTGTAAAAGTTTTTTGAAATTTTGGGTTGTAAAAAGTTTTTTGGTTTTCTGACACAAGATTTGAATTATGCCATTACAGGTTGTTTTGGATTTGATTTACATGAGGGAGTCGATGCCATTGACATTTGAGTTTTGAGATTAGTTGCGGAGTGGGGAGAAAAAATTCCTATGGCACTTAGGTTTGCATCATGTTACTTTCATTCCCACTATTTGGGCAAACCAAGGTTTGTTGACTACGCTTTGCAAGCATTGGCATTTTGAGACATCTTTTCATCTGCCTACAGGAGAGGCTAGTGTTACCTTAGAGGATGTTTATAGGATTTTGAGGTTGCCTATTAGGGGCGTGAGATTCATGTATGATACCTAGAAGGGTTTTAGTGAGACGTGTCGATATTATCCACATGATGATAATTGGCCTTGCATTAAATCATCATTGGGCAGTAAATAATACAAATGGAGACAAACACCATGATATGAGATAGATCAAGGTGTGCAAGGTCATCCATCTACTAAAAATAGATAGTCGCAGAAAAGGAGTGTCCTAACTCATACTAAGGGCACAATTGCTCCAGTCTTTTTGTCAAGACAAACCACAAATAGTAAAAAAATAAAAGACGGGTCATGAAACATCATTTCTCCTCTAAATCCTTCATGGGACATCCTTGAGGAAGCTTGGTAACATGACTCAAAGATAAAGCCAAAAGACAGTCAACAATTAATAGACAAAGAAAAGAGAGTCCTGATACATCGTTGCTTCTCTAAATCCTTCATGGTACATCCTTGAGAAAGCTAGCAACGAGACTCAAAGATCAAATCAAATGAATAGATAAGATAAACAAGCCACAAAGTCAATAGCCAGTAATTTTATTTTTTTTTCCAAAACTTGATCTATTTGTTTGATTGTTTAGATTGAATAGATGATTGATTGATAGAGCCTGATTTGAGGAAGGACACATACCGTATAAGACGTTAAGTCTGGTTTCAATTTTGTGACTATCTGTATAAGGCATGACAAAGCCTGGTTTCAGAAAGACATGTATTGTATAAGATGTTGAGTCTGATGTCGTTGATGTGACAACCTGTGTAAGACTATGATGATTGTTTGATAGTGTTTGTATTCAGGAAGGACTCATCATGTATAATACATAGGTTGTTGTTTTGATGATGTTTGTTTTTAGGAAGGACACATCCTGTATAAAACATAAGTTGATTGTTTTGGTTATTGCTTTTGGAGATTTGTTTGATTAACTTGATGACATTGTTGACTTATTCATCTTGTTGATGCATGACTTGATGTGATGTGCTGACAATTTTTTGTGCTTGATGACGAACCCTAAAGGATTGACCTAGTGCAGCTTGAGGGGCTCATCAATTGATGGCCTTGACTATGTTATACATGTAGAGAACTCATAGTTCGACTATACTTTGACTGACAAGACTGATTGAACAAGATTTGAATTAATTCCAAATATGAGACATGTGTGATAGTGAATGTGATAGACCCTAATGGACTGACCTAGTGCAGCCTCGGGGGCTCATCGATTGATGGCCTTGCCTATGTTTTACATGCAAAGACCTCATAGTTCGACATGACCAATGAAATTGTCATATAGACATATGGATTGAGTCATGATTTTATACAGACAAACCTAAAAGGACTGACCTAATGCCTTGGGGGCACATCGTCAGATGGCCTTGCCTACGTCTTGTTGGCCTCCTACAATGATTTAATAACTAAGCCCTTACAACCATGATAGAGATTGGACATCTAACCTAAATAGCTATTTCAATCATCATGAAGGTGCATTTAACTTTTCAACCCATGGATGTGAACTTGAAATTGGTTAGCATAGTATGTGCACTAGGAACTCAAAGTAGCCATTTCATTCTTAAACTAAGGAACTCACAATATTGAAAGTAATATTCTTAGAAGGGAATACCATAAATTCCAATCATCAATCAACAACTACATCAAACTAAAATGTAGAACTGTAATAAAAATATGAGCAACAAACAAGGTACTACTCTATCTGCTTTGGCTGCAGGAACAGTCACAAAATAAAATTCTAGTGGTTGCAAGAACAGTCGGTGCCAGATTTCTAACTAATTACTAAATAGTAAGTAATACTAAACTAATACTAAACTAAGAAGACGAATTACTCACCAAGTGGGCCCCCTTGGATAAGTATCCTCTAAAACTAATGAGAACTCAAAACTTTATTTTATTCGGTGTAAATCATGAGTACAAAAGAGTAATGTATTTGTATTACTGAAAACTTGAGAGTGCAAGTACAATATCAGATCGTGCAACCTCCTAAGGAAGGAGCATCACATCTTTATTTATACTATCAGCTAAATAAGGCAATCAACTCCATGATTGGGAGGACGCCATTTAGGGAAAACAAAGAAATAGGAGTGGCAGCGGTTACACGTGCATGGAATCTGGTTAGACATGCAGGTCCAAACGCAGATTTAGCACAACAGTAACGCCCATTTCTGCTCGATCATTAAAGTCCACTACAAGGCGGTTACATTTGGTTGCATGAGGAATCTTCTGTCGTCGACCTCCTTTGACCTTGAGTGATTCCTTTGTTGGACATTATGGTGCATGCCCAGCTGGTGGTGTCTTCCTTAACTTAGCATCCTCGAATTAAATTTGCATGGCAATGCCAGTACACACAATAATTGCACATCTATAACCACCTTAAGGAACATTCATTAACCACATGTAAAATCAATATAGATAATCCACATAATATGCTAATGTCATTAAAACTTGTAGAGATAGGATTAAGCCCAATGTCTATGGTTTGAGGGAAACATTATGAAAATATCAATAGTTAACATCAAATTTCATGACAACTTCTAGCAAATAAACTATAGATTCTACCCAAAATTGGACCAAAAACTAGGTTCATCACTCCCCCAACCTAATGTTTTGTTGGTCCTCTAGCAGGGGAAGGGTTGTTCTTTTGCTTGGTCAAAGCTCTAAAATTTTCAACTGATAGTTTTCCGACATCAGTGGCTATTGTGTGTGAATCAGGATCCCAATAGAGTCCTCCTAATCTATCAAATATGTTCCATCTATGTTTTTTTGCAGGAATGTCATACTAGTAGAATTTGAAGTTTGACATGGGCCACATGAGAATGGGTGGCTGGAAAATCAGGGGAAGCCAAAATCACCCCTTTGTTCTCCCAATCTGAATATACCTATCAATATTTTTTAGTGTTGTAGCATAATTGTGGAGGGAATGGGTTTCAACCTATTTCAACTCATTAGTTAGGCTATTCCATCTTTGTGATAGGCATCTTCACATAGTTTCCTCCTTTGTTGTTGCCTTTACCTTGTACTCACTGTAAATTGCCTCAATCCAAGGCATAACCCTGCTGCCATAAGTAGGTCTGAGAAGCATTTTGTGCCATTCTCTATAAATATCCCTTGGGTTGCTTGATTCAACTCTAATGGGTAGAGGGATGTTAGACTCCAATTGCTTATAAGCCTCATGTTGTTGTCCCTAACTAATCTCATTTTGCACCCAAGACATAAATGCCCTTAATTGGACATCCCCAACATACAACAATAGATTCCAATCATTGTCTTGAGTTACAACATAATTATGCAAATAAAATTCACACAACAAATTCTTCATTTCAGGTGAGGCAATCCTATAAGCATTGAAAAATTTAGCAGGGGTGTCAATAAAAGGATTCAAACCTAAGGCAATCCTTGATAGCTTAAAAGAGAGATATTTCTCTTTTAGGTGCAGAGCATAGACCCTTGGAGGGGTCCTACATTCCAAAATATGTCATACCAAGGTTTCCATATCATCCACCCTCTGCGGGTGGCAATTTTTGCATCCTTATCTTCAATCCTCCTCATCCCTCTTTTGAATTTCCTTCTTCAATTTCTATTTTTCATTTTTCCATTCTTCCTCCCTCCTTTGTATTTCTTTCCAAAAATTAAAAATTGTTGTATGTACTATAAAATCAGGAAGATTATGAATTCCTACTAGTCTTTTTGTCGATGGTGGCTCCTCATATAGTACTATCTGCATGGACTCAAGCTATCCAGTTGTTTCTAGATGCAAGGGTACTGTTTCTTCTCACACTTCTTGTTGCAGGGGCTCTCGTTCTTGATTTTTTTGTGGCTATAAGATCTCCTGCTCTGGTTTTGGTTGTTGTTGCGGGACTTCTTGTTGCAGGAATTCTTGCTCATGCTACAAGAAATCTTGATTTTCCTCAAACTCTTTTGCAATGTCATCAAGATTGACCAGTGTTATATTTGTTGCTCTCTCAAAAATGTCTTATTCTTTGACATTAGCCTACCCAATTGGAGTTTAACGTTCCTCATGTGATGTCTCACTAGGCTTAGGGCTTTCCTATGGAGGCATATCAATCGTTGGCCTAGCTAGTCTTGACTTCCTAGGAGGTCTCTCACATTTTTCTTTAGTTGTAGGATGAACAGTGTCAACCTTCCTCTTCTTAGAACTTGGAACCTTTCTTTATGTTGGCTTCCTTTTGGCCTTTCCTTTTCTCATTTCTACTTCTCTCTTATGTGCCCTAGTTTTCATCAAGGCACCAAGTGGAATGTCATCATCAAAATTTGATGAAGAGCTTTCTTTTTCTGAGTGCTATGTTCTAGAAGAACTAATTTCTATGGTTTCTTCTACTGCAAGAGGACTCACACTAGAGCCAACACCAGAGGTTGAAGCACCAAGAGTGGCTTTAGTTGTGCTCAATCTCCTACTAGACCTATGGGGTTGAGGTCAAACACTAGGTTGCAAGTGCTAAGGTCTAATTCGATCAACATTGATAAATTCTTCCCAGGTCATTCCAGATACATCATGCAGAGACTTCTCAACTAGAAATTTAATCATACAATGGTGGGAAACAAAATTATCCCTACCTTTTTGGGTCTTGACTACCATGATTGAGAGAAGATTGTATAGCACATTAGGCACATTCATCCTCCTTTCGTCCCTCATGTGATTCAAAAGCTTAAAGTGCATAGAATGCAAATTCAACTGTCAACCCTCATAGGTGATGTATTTGATAACATAAATGGATATCTACTTCCATGGCTTGGGCAAATAAATTATCTTTGCACCCTGTTTATTTATGTTGAATGGGGGGTCATTCAGCTCTGTAAATTCGGCCCTAGCTGATTTGGTGTCTCTAGAAGCAGGGTAATTTTCACCATCAATAGGTAACCCTATGACCTCTACAATTATTTCCTCAGTTTCCATAACTTCCAACCCTTTTACGATGGCTTTCCCTTCAGAAAATATCTAGGTGAATTCAAGGGCAATGCTTTCATCAAAGCCATCCAGCTTTAGAAAGTAATCTAACTGTCCATAGTTTCTAAATTTGGCCAGGCATTGTGCATTCTATAATAAACCATCATGCACCGTGGGTTCATTTCGAATTAACCCACCTCCCATTGTCTACAATCAAACAATGCTTTATGATTTCTTTCTGCAATTTTTTTTGAAAATCAAGTTCACCTTCCTACAATACCTGCTAAATTTCTAGTGCCAATATCGACTGAATTTTCCCTTTCTTTTGTTTTACCGTTTTTCTTGCAACTCAAGATTACAACAGAGTCAATAATGACAAGAAAAGGAGTGATAAGGAGAATTATGATGGGAAGAAATGGTAGCTATAGTTAATGTCACTTCACACATGCAATTCATCCTCTCACTCAGATTTCAAATCAGCTCATTTTAAATTTTCTGACATAGCCTAGCATAAATTGACACATGGGAAATATATTTGCATCTTTTTCTTTCCCCCCTAACCTAAATTTGGACATGTGTCCACACATGCGAGATGGTAGTAGTGATTTGACAGGGAGTAATGACATGTTATGTGAACATCTATACTAACGTACAATGATTAAATGAATGCACTTAAAAGATGATTAAAAGATAACAATTAATGCACACATACCTGAATGTGTGGAGGTTTCGTTGCAAAGATTATGGAGAAATTATCATTCACCTTTTAGGGAATAAATTGAGCAATTAATGAAGATGAAGTGGAGTGAGGTGAGGTGGAATGAAGTGATGGAAGAGAGAGAAAGGTGGTGATGGATGGGTGAATGGACGGATGGGTGAAGAAATGAACTTCCACAAGAGCGAAAGTCTTTATTATGAAAAGTGCGTACCTTAATTAGCCAAAAGGAGGGACACTAGGTCCACTTTCTTCAGCTGCAAGAAGCTCGGGTGCTGAGTGTTGGGTGAATTGCTATAAGAACTCTTCTTTGGAAGCTGGATTGTGATATAATCTGAGGCGATGACCATTGACAAGTAACTTGAATCTGACAAGGTCAATGGTAGTAAGTTGAACAACTCCATTAGGAAAGACCTCAGTGACTTCATATGGTCCTAGCCACCTTGTGCGCAATTTTCTTGCATTGTCCTGATATCTTGAGTCATAGAGCAGGGCCCAATCTTCTAGTTGGAATTTCTTGTCCTTGATAAATTTATCATGCCACTTGATTCTCTGATTCTGCACTACCTTTGTATGATGCAAGGTTGTTCTTCTTATCTCATCCAAAGAATTTAGTTGCATGATTCTTTCTCTTTGTGCCTTAGAAATATCCATCCCCAAGTCTACTCCAGTTCGAAGAGTCTTATATTCAAATTCAATGGGCATCATGGCCATCTTTCCATACAACAACTCAAATGGAGTGAAGCTTGTAGTTGTTTTCTAGGTTTTCCTATAGGCCCAAATAGCTTCTGGTAATCTATTTGCCCAATCTTTTCTATTAACAGCTACTGATTTGGTCATAATAGCTTCAATTTCTTTGTTGGTCACCTTAACTTGGCCATTAGCTTGGGGTGATAAGGAGTAGACTTTTTGTGCCTTATGTTGTACACATTAACTATTGTTGCAATAAAAGTTTATGTGAATTGAGCCCCTTGATCAGTCACTATTTCTCTTGGGACTCCATATCTTGTGAAAATCTCCTCATAAAGAAATTCTACAACCTTGTTATCTCTTGCATGCTTCATGGCCTTAACTTCTACCCACTTTATCACATAATTAGTGCATACCAATATATAAGACTTACCATTTGATGGAGGTTCAATGGGTCCCACAAAATCCAATCCCCACTTGTCAAAGGGAGTGATTACTACCTGAGGGAAAAGTGTCATCTCATCAGATCTGGTTGGTCTACCCATTCTTTGAAATCTATCACATTTTCTGGTATACCTTCCTGCATCCTTGTGGAGTGTTGGCCAATAATATCCTATGTTCAAAATCTTCATTGTTGTCCTCTTGGCTGCAAAGTGTCCTCCACATGGTTCATTGTGACATGCATGCAAAATGTCATATGTCTCATCTTCTCTCACACATCTCCCCATGACATGGTCTAGTCCAATATAAAACAAACATCCAACAATCCAAGAAAAAGGAAAAGATTTTTCAATGAGTGCCCTTTTCTCTTTTGGAGAGAAGTGAGAAGGAACTCTTCTTGTGACCAAATAATTGGCTATGTCAGCATACTAGGGTGTTTGTATACTGAGGGAGAATAGATTCTCATAAGGGAAAGAGTCATCCATGGGCTGATTGTCTTCTGATGTAGTCAACCTTGAAATAAAATCTGCAACAACATTGGCCTTCCCTAGCTTATCCACAATGGTTATATCAAACTCTTGCATCAACAATAACCATGTTGTCAACCTACTTGTGATCAAAGGTTTATTCATAAGATATCTAATAGCTGCATGATTAGTGTGCACAAAGATTTGGTAGCATGTTATGTAATGTCTGAATTTGTTCAGTGCATAGATTACTGCTAGCATTTCTTTCTCTGTCATTGTATAATTGAATTCAGCTCCTTGTAATTTTTTGTTGACAAAGTAAATGGAATTTTGAACAACTCCTTCTTTTTGTCCTAAGACTGCTCCTATGGCATAATCTAATGCATCATTATGGATGTGGAAAGGAAGTTCCCAATTAGGTCTTTTGAATATAGGAGCATGAGTCAAACTACCTTCAAGTCAAAAAATGCTTTGTCACAGGCTTCAATCCACTGAAATTCAGCATCTTTAGTGAGAAGAGTACACAATGGTGTTGCTACCTTGTTGAAATCGTTGATGAAACACCTATAATATTCTACATGACCCAAGAAACTCCCAACATCCTTTTGTTTTGTAGGTGTGGGAAGATTTGTGATTACCTCAATCTTTGTAGGATCTACTTGAATTCCCTTGTGGGAGATGTAGTGTCCAAGAACTACACCTTCCTATATCATCATGAAGCACTTTTCACTGTTTAAGGACATGTTTTGGTCTTCACATCTCTATAAGACTCTCCTGATATTTTCCAACGCTTGATTAAAATTAACACCATAAGTGGTAAAGTCATCCATATAAATTTCCATGCAATCATGAGAAATGTCTGAGAATATGCTAATGATTGCACTCTAAAACGTTGCAGGTGTATTGCATAAGCCAAATGGAAGTACCGAATAGGCATAGGTCCCCCATGGATAAGTAAATGTAGTATTCTCCTGGTTCTCTGGTGCAATTTGGATCTAGTTGTAGCCACTGAATCTATCTAGAAAAGAAAAGTATTGCTTTCCTACAAGTGTTTCTAAAACTTGATCAATGAAGGGTAAGGGAAAGTGGTCCTACTTGGTGGCAACATTAAGTTCCCTATAATAAACACAAATGCACCATTTCCCTCCTTTCTTGGGCACAATCACTAATGGAGAAACTAACTGACTATCTGAAATGGGGTAGATAAATCCTACATCTAGTAATTTTTGCAGTTCCCCTTTTACAATTTCTCTTAGTGCAGGGTTAATTCTTCTTTATGGTTGTCTTACTGGGGTGCAACCATCTCTGATGTAAATTCTCTGTGTAAATTTTAGGTTCCAATCCCTTCATATCATGATAATCCCATGAAAATGCATCCTGATGGGTCCTTAATAAGTTTTCCATTAACAGTTGTTGTTCCCCACTTAATTTACTATTAACATTCATATATTTTCCTTTTGACACCTGTACTTTTGTAGTTAGCTCTATCAGGGCTACTTCATTAACACATGGTACCTTTAGCTCATATGGAAGCAATGTATGGGACATACCTGTTGCTGCAGGAAGTATGTCTGCAGGAACAATGGCTGTAAGAAGAGTGGTTGTAGGAAGAACATCTACATGAATAGTGGTTGTAGGAAGAGCATGCATAAGTATCTTGACTGGAGTAGCAGAATGAGAAGATGATGCTTCCTCCACTTCACAATGGTTCTGAGTGATGTTAGCCAATACTTTATCCTCATCTTGGAGCAACATAAAATAGCTTCTACCTAGCATCATAAGTTGCGCCATAGAATTAACTTCCCCAACCTCTTCATCAACATGTGGTAATATGAGATTATCTTCATCATGAGATGGCTAAGTAGGAGGATAAAGAAAAAAAAAATTGTGCTCTTCTCATCTAAAATGGTCATGTCACTTGACTAACATCTAATGTATGCATCTACAGTTGCTAACCAAGGCCTTCTAAGAATAATGGGATACCCACCTAGTGTAGCTTTAGGAGAAAGAATCATAAAGTCTTTCGGGTACTCCTAGGAGTCTAAAACTACCAGAAGATCCTCCACTACACCATCAACCTTAACAATAAAACTATCAATAAGTTGTAAGACAGTAGGAGTAGATCTCATACTTGCAATGCTTAGTTTCTGTAGGATGTCTTTGGTCATTAGATTTATTGCTACCCCTAAATCAATCAGATCATTCTCTACTTAGACCCCATTTATAACAACTGCTGCCATAGGACTACTTGGGCCATTATACTTGGGGATAGTTACTTTTCCCAGCATGATGTCAGCTAGCTATCCCACCACATGAACTGTAGTTGGGTCCTTCTTTTTCCTACCCAACTTGTTGAGGCATGCTTCCTTGATTGCCTTGCCATAGAATAGAACATCTTTTATAACCTGAAATAGAGGTATCTGGACACATATATGCTTCAGCTGATCCAAGATATCAAAAGTTGTATCCTCCTTTTCTTCCTTCTTAGAAACTTCCAATCTCTAGGGAAATGGTGGTTCTTGTTCAGTCTGCTTAACTTGGACTGGTTCAATATTTTTAGGTACACTTGGCTGAATGGGATCATTCAGAGTTTCCTCTTCCTCTTCCACAGGAAGCTCAGTGATAATGGACTTGGAAGGGGTTGGTAGAGTATTTCCTGAACGCAAGAGGATGTCACTTACACTCATAGCATATGCAGTGAATTGATTTGAATCAATAGAGTATGTAGGTTGTTGTTGTGGTTTGTTATTTGGATTAGGTGTGGGTTGAGTAGGTTTAGGTGCATTTGAGCTTGGATTAGCAGGTGGAAGAATTATAGTAGGCTACTGGGGCTGAGAAAGTAGCTACATGTAACTAGTTTTCTGGGTAGGCCATTGATGTCCTCCTCTCCATTGATTTGTTTGCTGCCAATTTCCTGGAGGTGGTTGCCAATGCCCTTGAAATTGCTACCAATTCCCCTGAGGTTGCTACCACTGGGGTGGAGAACTTTGATGATTGGGCCAAGCATTTGGAGGGTTACTCCAAAGATGTGGTGGATATCCTCCATAACTAGATGGATATGGGGGTTTCCATTGGTTACTAGATGAATACGAATTAAAATATGGCCCAACATAGTATAGTGGATCTAGTGGCATACCTTGTCTTGGAGCCTAAGGCTTCCTTGGTGCAACATAGTAAACTCGGTCTTCTTCACTCTGGATTGTTTTGAACTTAGGTGGAATCTAATTGCTTTCAAGGTTAGCTACCATCTTGCATCTGTAGTCCCTCTTCTTTTGTCTACAATGAGGGCAATACTCTGTCAACATTGCCTCTGCCTCCTCTTGCTTCTTCTTGGTTTGAAGTGTATCTATCTGATTAGCTAGATTATTTATAATGCCTTTCTTGAAGTCTACCAACAAATGAGTAATCTTCATTTTTGAAACTCCACTGATAGTTGACTTACCTATGGAAGATTGGTAAGTTCTCCCCTTCTTTGAAGCTACCCTAGAGTAGTTCTGGCATATTTTCTTGATATCTTTCCAAGGAACTTGGGAGATATCTCCTCCTCCCATGAGGTCCAAGGAATCAGTGCAGCTATCATTGATTCCTCTCAGGAAAAACAACTTTTGTGAGTCTTCATTGAGTGTATGGTGTGGAGATTTTTGTAAGAAAAATAGAAACCTTGCAATGTAATCTTCTAGGCTCTCATCTTCCTTTTGCTGCATTATGAAAATGTCACATCCTCTCATGTCATTGCCCCTACAATATTCCTTGTATTTCTCAAGGAATTTTGTCTTCATGTCTTCCCAAATCTCCACAATATCTCTCCCTAGGCTCATGAACCATCTTAATGCAACCTCTTTTAGAGTGGTAGGGAATATCTTAAGCCTATGGGCATCATTAGTATAATCATAACTCCAGTAGAGCATGTCAAACTCAAATAAAAAGGTATCAAGATCTTCTATGACAAGTCCATAAAACTTGGGGAGTGTAGAAGCAGTGATGTTCTTGATGTTGTCAATCTCATTCTGATGGGAAATGGGTAAAGGAAAAGTTGTTTGGTTAGGTTTGTTACCATTTGCATCACCCATGCCTGCTTGGTGTAGTTCCAAAGCAAAGGGGTTCTCAAGCTAATTTTGGTCTTCAAAGGAGACTTTAGAGCTAGTCAGATCAGGAAATTTATCAACAAAGGGGTGTGGATCTTCTTCTTCTTCTTCTCTTGGTGGGTTCTGATATTCAACTAGCTAGAATGGACTAGGATTGTTAGGAAGGAATCTCCCATAAACATGCTTTCTCCTTCCTCTATGCATGCGATATCACTCACTATCAGTCAGCTCACAAAAATAATTGGTAAAGAATAAGGGGGTCATTACTTCCTAAATGAGGATATACTAAGAACAACTTCTAGAAACATTACAGTTAGAAAAACTACCAATGACTCCAAAAGACTCCCTAGTTTGACACCATCCCTGACAACGACACCAAAATTTTTGACCTCCTACAATGATTTAATAACTAAGCCCTTACAACTATGATTCAGAAATTGGACATCTAACCTGAATAGCTATTTGAATAATCATGAAGGTGCATTTAACTTGTCAACCTAGGGACATGAACTTGAAATGGGTCAGCATAGTATGTGCACTAGGAACTCAAAGTAGCCATTTCATTCTACAGCTAAGGAACTCACAATATTAAAAGTAAATTGCTTAGAAAGGAATACCATAAATGCCAATCATCAATCAACAACTACATTAAACCAAAATGTAGAATAGTAATGAAAATATGAGTAACAAACAGGGTACTACTCTGTCTGCTTTGGCTGCAAGAACAGTTAGTGCCAAATTTCTAACTAATTACTAAAAAGTAAGTAATACTAAACTAATACTAAACTAAGAAGATGGATTACTCACCAAGTGGGCCCCCTTGGATAAGTATCATCTAAAACTAATGAGAACTCAAAAGATCAAACTCAGAACTTTATTTTATTGAGTGTAAATCATGAGTACAAAAGAGTAATGTATATGTATTACTAAACTCTCAAGTACAATATCAAATCATGCAACCTCCTAAGGAAGGAGCATCAGATCTTTATTTATATTATCAGCTAAACAAGGTAGACAACTCCATGACTGGGAGGATTCCATTTAGGGAAAATAGAGAAAGTGGAGTGGTGGCAGTTACACATGCATGGAATCTAGTCAGACATGTAGGTCCAAATGTAGATTTAGCACAACAGTAATTCCCATGTCTACTCAATCATTAAAGTCCACTACAAGGCAGTTACATTCAGTTGCATGAGGAATCTTCTGTCATCGACCTCCTTTGAACTTGAGCAATTCCTTTGCTAGACATTATAGTGCATGCCCAGTTGGTGGTGTCTTCCTCAACTTAGCATCCTTGAATTAAATCTGCATGGCAATGTTAGTACACACAATAACTGCACATCTATAACTACCTTAAGGAACATTCATTAACCACATGCAAAATCAATATAGATAATCCACATAATATGCCAATGCCATTAAAACTTGTAGAGATAGGATTAAGCCCAATGTCTATGGTTTGAGGGAAACATTATGAAAATATCAACATTTAACATCAAATTCCATGACAACTACCAGCAAATAAACTATGGATTCTACCCAAAATTGGACCAAAAACTAGGCTCATCACATCTAGTCATAGACACAACGTAGTTCAATAATGAAAAAGACTGACTAGTGTGACTAACTCTAACTCTATTTTTGGATTTTTTGACATGTTTTAATTTTTTTGTCTTTTGTTTTTTAATTTTTCTAATGTTTTTGGATTTTTTCAGGACATTTTGTGATGTTTTTGGATTTTTTCAGGACATTTTGTAATGTTTTTGGATTTTTTTTAGGGCATTTTATGATATTTTTGGATTTTTCCTTATGGTTTTACACCCTCAAAATAGCCAATGTAAGAACCAAATGACGTAAGTCAAGTGCCTGCCCCCAATTGGGTATAAGACTAATTTATTACGAATAGGAAGGAAGGGGGATGCGAAGTGCACTCGATGTCAATCGTTCCAAGCTATGGAAAGGAAAACCATTTATTATGAGTGGTATGTATAGGTGATGGATGGGAAAGATAGGTGATATGTACAAAGGATGCATGGGAAAGATATGTGATATGTACAGGTAAGCTAGATTAGAATGATGGTAGAAAACAGAGCAAAGTTGACAACACATGGCGCCTGTTTGCCAAGTTTTCACCATGGTACATATCCAAAGCACCATTGAAGTGGTTTTCACTATTGGATGACTTATTTCTCTTTACTATTTTCTTGATTTTTCAAGTTTTTGATGTTACCAAGATGCCTGATTGCCAAGTTTTCACCTAGGTAATGATTTTTTTTTTTTTTAAATATTTTTTTATATTTTTAATTATTAAGGCAAGGCTCTTAGAAGCTATGGGTAGAGCTTCTTCAGATGAAGGCTATTGATTGGTGTTGATAATGGTTCCCCTTTAGGAGTAGAGAGTTGGTATGCTCCTGATCCAAAGGCTTCTGTGACAATGTAAGGTCCTAACCAATTTGGTTCGAACTTTCCTGTTTTTTCTCTTTTTGCTTGATTCTTTGGATTTTCCATTAAGACTATGTCACCAATGCCAAAATTTATATTCAATACTTTCCTATTGTAGCTGTGATGAAGACAATTTTGATATGCTTGGACATGATCTAATTCCTTCTATCTTCGTTCATCTAGGAATTCTAGCTCATGTTGTCTTGACACATGGTACTCTTCATCATCAATATGCCCTTTCAAACATACCCTTAAGGAAGGAATTTCAACCTCAATAGGTAAGATGGCCTCAAAAATGAATACCAAGGAATATGGAGTAGCATCGGTGGGAGTATAGATGCTTGTGTGGTAAGCCCATAAGGCAGGGTTAAGTTGTAAATTCCAATCACAACCAACATCATTGACAATATTTTTGAGGATTCTGAGGATTTTTTTATTAGATGCCTCATCCTGGCCATTACCATGTGGGTAATATGGAGTGGAAAAATGGTGTTGAATATGGAATTCTTCACAAAGATGATAGACTTCTTGGTTCTTGAATGGATGACCATTATCTGTAATTATGGATTGAGGAACACCATGTCGACAAATGATATAGTTCAAGATAAACTTAGAAATTTGTGTGTCGGTAATGTAGGTCATAGGAATGGATTCAATCCACTTGGTAAAGTATTCAGTTGCAGTGATAATGAATTTATGGCCATTGGATGATGTAGGGTGTATCTTACCTATGAGGTTGAGTCCCCATTGGGAAAAGGGCCATGGTGATGTTATTGGATGGAGTTCTTGTGCTGGTGCATGTATCAAGTCTCTGTGTATCTGACATTGGCAAGATTTCTTGACAAAGATATATGAGTCCTTTTCCATTATAGGCCAATAATAACCCAATCTCATAATCTTCTTGGCTAAGGCAAGACCACTAGAATGGGATCCACATATACCCTCATGTACCCCATGCAAGGTTGCCTATGCTTCTTCGGTATCGATACATCTCAATAAGGTATTGTCTAGGGCATGTATATAAAGGGTATCTCTGATGATGGTATACTTGGATGACTTACAGATAAATGTCCTACGCTGGTTATTAGAAAGGTCAGAGGGTAGGATCTTGGCATGGAGGTATTCATATATATACCATGGGGAATTGGGACCAAAAATCTCACACACCATCTCTGAATCTGGAATATCAAAAGCAGGGACCAAAAGCTATTCTACTAAAAACTCAAATTTAGGCACGTTGCTAGGTATGTCCAAAAGTTAAGCAATAGTTTCCATTGCATATGTTGCCCTGTTCTAAATGCGAGGTATTTGATGAAAGATGATCTTGTCAAAATATTCTTTGAAACTATCCACCATCCACTTGTATGGAGCCAACTTTTCATCTTTGGTTTCATAGTCATCATTTACTTGTCGGATTACTAGTTGAGAATCACCATAAACTTGTAGGTTCTTAATCTTCCATTTGATTTCCATGTGTAATCCTGTCACAAGAGCCTCATATTCTGCTATGTTATTGGTACATGGAAAGGAAATATTGAATTACTTAGGGTTAGTGTCACCTTGTGGTGTGATAAACAATATGCCAGTCCCTGAGCCATGATTTGTGTGGGACTCATCAAAGTATAACTTCCATGTCGTTCCCGTGTCAAAGTGACGATAAACTCAACAGGAAAATCTACAACTAAAGGGTGATCTACTTGTATTGGTGTGTTGGCCAACTAGTCAACAATGAATTGTCCTTTTATAGCTTTCCTTTCTATGTATTGGATATCATATTCACTAAGTACCATTACCCATTTGGCCAGTTGTCTTGTTAATGTTGCTTTGTTAAGGAGATATTTCAAAGGATATATCTTTGCAACCAACATCGTTTGGCGGTTCAATATGTAGTTCCTAAGTGTTTGAGTAGCAAAAACTATTGCAAGATAGGTACATTCAATAGTACTGTAATTAAGCTCATAACCTACCAAAGTGTGACTGATATAGTACACTACCCTTTCATGACCCTCATTGTCATTCTGTGCAAACAATGCTCCTAGTGCTAAGGTGGTGGCTGATATAGAAACAATCAAAGGTCATCCCTCAATAGGTGGCATTAACATTGGTGTTGTGAGTAGGTAATCCTTGATTATTTGGAAAGCTTCTTGGCACTTACCTATCCACATGAATGGTACTCCTTTTTCTGAGTAGATGTTGGAAAGGATGTGTTTTATTTGCTAACTACACTATGAATCTTCTAATAGATTGCAGTCTCCCTTGTAGCTTCCTTAGTTGACTAAGATTAGCTGGTGGAGGCATGCCTATTATAGCTTTCACTTTTGCTTTGTCCACTTCAATGCCTTGTCTAGAAATGATGTACCCTAGAAGTTTTCTCGATTTCACACCAAAGACACATTTCTTTGGATTTAACCTCACTTTGTACTCTTCTAATCTTTGAAAAATCTTGTCTAAGACCTGTAAATGATCAGCCCTTGTCAATGATTTAGCTATTAGATCATCCACATAGTCTTCCATGAGAGTGTGTATGAGGTCATGAACAATAGTTGTCATTTCTTGTTGATATGTTGCTCCAACATTTTTAAGTCCAAAGGGAATGGCATTCTGACAATAAGTTCCCCATGGACAAGTGAAGGTTGTCTTAGGTTGGTCTTTAGTTGTGATTCTGATATGATTATATCCTAAGAAACCATCCATAAGGGATAACATTTCATATCTTGTTGTTAAGTCCATAATCATGTCAATATTCGGCAAGGGAAAGTCATCTTTGAGACATGCTTTGTTTATATCTCTGATTTTTGTATAGATGTAGATGCCCCCTATTGGTTTTGTCACTGGTACAAGATTGGAAATCCATTCTGCATAGTCAATTGATCTAATAAAACCAACATCCAACAGTTTCTTTAGTTCTGCCTTGACCAATAAAGCAATTTGTGGGTGCATTTTTCTTAACTTCTATTTCACTGGTTTAACACTTGGTTGTAATGGAAAATGATGTAACACTAATTCAGGATCTAGTCCCGACATGTCAGCATATGACCATGTAAATTTGATGTCTTTGTGTGAAGAAGTTGAGAAATTTAGGTTGCTTTGTTTTGATCAAAGATGTTGCAAAATAGACTAGTTGGGGATTATCTTCACTGCCTATGTTGACCCCCACAAATTCTTCGACTAACATGGGTGAATTTTCTTGAGCAACAGGGAGAATGTTCAAACCTCCATCTTTGGGTGCCTCAAAGAGGTTTTTTCCCTCAGATGCGTCCTTATTTTTTGCTTTTTCATGGTCCAAAGACGCCTTTCAGTTTTCACCTAGGGACTCATCATTTTTACTTTTTTCATTGTTTTTCTTATTTTTGTGACTAGAGGGTTGAACAGATTCCCCAAAATATGCCATTTTATCCAATTCTATGGTAAATATAGCCTTGTGGTTACCACTAGGTATTCCTTCTCGTAGTCCTAGGAACTCAGCTATTGCTTCATCGTTCTGAAAGATATCTAAGACGGGGGTGTCTTGTTGATCCCAATTGATAAGCTGGGGATATACTAAGGGCATGTCATCATCAAAGGTGTCAAAGTTCACAGGGGTCAAGGTAAAGGACGAGTTGTTGAAATAATCATAAAGGTTTCTTACCAACTCCTCCTTACTCTTTTGCTTGGGCCTAGGTGGAATCTGAGGGCCTATTACCAAGGTTTGGTTATCAGAAGTGGATTTGTCAAGTTCCCAAGAGGTAGGATCAAGGGATTCCCAATAGTAATGTTTAAGAAATTCTTATTTTTTCAAAGAAATTTGTGGATGGGAAGTGGATGGATTTTGTGAGGATTTAAGCATTTGTTCAAGTTCTCCAAATAGTTTATCAAGGTCCATGATAAAGGTGGAGGATAGGGAATCCCACTCATATTCGTTAGAGTCACGGGAATCACAGTAGGGTTGGTCAGATGGCTCATTAGATGTCTCGATAACTTCATAAGCACTTACTTCCTCTAGTAAAGGTGATGTGGTACTAGAAATTTCAATCTAGAGTGGTTTAAACCCAACCCCTAGGCCTTTTGGCCATTTGGAAACAATGATAGGTTTCGTCCTCGCATTCTGATGTAAGCCTAACCTGCTATGTCCATTATATCCTTGGTCTTGCATTATTGTGAGACCCTTTCCATATTGATCTATGGGTATTAAAGCAGGTGAAGGAGGTTTTTCATTGTCTTCTTTGTATAACTAGGAGGTCACATTTTCTTCATTTATGACTTCTTTACTTAAATCCCCCCATTTTGTGAAAATCATTGTGGGAGGGATGTGTATGGTGACCACTGGTTGTCTCCTATCTGCTATTGGTAAACTATATGATTTAGGAGGAACCAAATGACTGACACAGTAAGATGCTTTCATGTGATATTCTCCACAACCCTTATCTTGGATCTTGACCTTAGGAGTGGAAGGTAATGAGCACAAAGTGGATGTTTTGGAAAGAGTGGATGGATCGACATATTGGGATGAATTGGATGATGAAGCTTCTTGGTTTATAGACACCTGGCATTGGGGTATGCCTCACAAGTTAGTGCAATATTAGAAAGGATTTGGGTCACCATCTATTGTAATTTCAGTGCCATTGTAGGGTATTTAAGACATTGATGGTAAGTAGAAGGTATTTCCTTCATAGCGTGAATCCATGGTCTGCCTAGCAAAAGGTTATATGGTCTAGAAGTTTGTATCCATAACCACAAGAACAATTCTGATGGGGAGTGTTACAACTCCCTTTGATTTTCATTCTTCATCATCATATGCCTTAATGACAATGCTTTTGGTGGTGTCCACACATTCTTTTGAGAAACCTAATGCCTTAACCAATTTTAAGGTGCAAAGATTCAACCTTGCTCCTTCATCTACCAAGACTCGTCTAACTTTCATTTTATCAACAAGTACTTCAAGGTGCAAAGGGTCATTATGGTTTATCTTCTCAGTTGCATAATCTTGTTAAGAGGAGGTATCATGATGATTGTTGGTTAGGTATCCTACCATATCTTGGAAATGATTGACATCAAGGTCATTGGGGACAATCATGCTTTGTAAAGCCTTGTCTATAATAGATTGGTGATCAGGTGAGATACACAATAGTTCCAAGATAGAGATTTGCATTGGGGTCTTCCCCAACTGGTCAAGTAAGTTATACTGAGGCTTGGAAGTGTTGGATTATGTTGTGGATATGGTTGCTGATATGTGGTTGTCATTGATGTCAACACTATTAGCATTTGGTGTATTGAAGACTGTATATGTTGAGGATATTGAGAAAATTGTAAAAGAAAGTATTCCAGGTTCCTAGTGGAACTGTCCAGGTCAAGAAGGTGTTATGTTTTGTACATTGAAGATTAGTTGGTGTGGATTAAAGGGTTTATTTCTGAATGTTTCTATACCATCTATCGGAAGTTTCAAAGGTCTGTGTGAAGTTTTGAGTGTTTGGTGGTCTAATAGTGTTTCTATGGTCTCTGTTAGTGTTCCTAAATTAATTTTTTGTAATTCTATTAATATCAGTTGTTGTGAATGCTTATCTATTGTTTCTTGGTGTTCTCTGATGTCTCTAGATCATTCTCTATCTTTGTGGTATGTCCACATTACTCGAAGAGCTCGTGGTTGAAGATCTTTTCTTGCGCATGTTTAGTTTTTCATGTTCCTAGCCGACATGTTGGTGGTAGAGTGTTGTGGATCTTTGTGGTGTAATTAATTAAAGTATTTTTGTATTGGAGATGTTAATATGGGTCTCCACTATGTTTTGGTTGACCTTGGTTGATTTTCATTGAAAATTTATTTGTAAGTTGGGCCGACATTGAAAATATGTTTTATTTTCCTGGCTGACTAAGTTGTGATGAAATCTCTTGTTGCGGGTATATAAGAGCAATTGGTTGAGCGAAGTTAGTGTGTGCATAGTGGGAGTGTAGGCCAGAGAAAGTGTAAATGTGTGAATAGTGTTTCTATCAGTCGATTGCAGAGCAAAGTGTGAAGAAGGTTGAGCAAAGTGTGAAGAAGGTTTTTTGAGCTTAATTGGAACTATAATCAGACTTGTGCAGAAGCTATTTTCTCAGTTCACGTCTTGGATGGTTTTAATCCAAACCCTATTGTTGGACAGTGAGTTCTCTTTTGTATTTGAGTAGTGAGCTCTAGGTAGTGTGCCTGAATGTATGCGTATTCCCCTTATTATTTCTCTTTATACTTCTAATAGGGTATAATCTTGTGGACTAACATCAATCGCAGTTTTTCCCCTAACATGGTTTTCACGCAAAAAATCTTTGTGTTATCTGTCTCTCTGATGTGTTAATTATTTATGGTTAATTTCTTATTCATCAGATCTAAGATTAAGTTAAGTTAAGAAGGAAAAGTTTAAGTTTCTATTACAACTAATTCACCTCCCTTCTCATTTGTGTGTACTTTTTTTTCCAACAATTGGTATCAGAGCAGGTTTCTTTGAAGAAGTCTAAAGGCTTGAGGTGATATGAAATGACAACATTCAAGAAGGACAATTCGAGATTTGATGGCACTAACTATTCACTGTGGGAAGTTAGGATGCAATGTCACTTAAGATGTATTGGTGAACCTTTCTAGAAGATTACAAGAGATCAATATGTTATTCCTCATAATGTTCCCTCCACTACTGATGAGATCAAAGAAGTTGAAAATAAAGGGCTATTGAAGCTTTGGTGAGTGCTCTGACAGATTCAGAGATGGCTAATGTGGTAGGATATTAGATAGCTCATGAGATTTGGATGAAACTATAAACTTTGTATGAAGGAGATGCACAGGTGAAGATGGCTAAGCTACAAAGCTTGAAAGGAAAGTATGAGAATTTGAATATGGGTGAAGATGAAAATATCACCTCTTTCATGCAGAGAGAAAATGAAATAGTGATGGGTATTACATGTGCCGGTGGTTCTGTGGATGAGGATGAAATTGTGGCTAAAGTACTCAGATCCTTGCCTCCCTCCTACAAAATGAAGGTCCATGCTATTGCAAAGTTCAGATCAGTAAACAAGATGGAAAGAGACACGTTGATTGAGAAGCTTGCTACTTTTGAAATAAGTGAATTTGGTGAATCTACACCGAAGACTAAATATGCATTGAAGGCTATTGTATCCGAAAGTAACAGGAAAAGATATAGTTCGGGAGAGAGCTCCAGAAAGATATCCAAGTATGGTGAAGAACTAAAACAACTTGAAGATAAAGAAAGAGAGGTAGAAGAATTGGAAGCACTGATTGCAAGACATGAAGGAAGAGGAAAAGGTAAGTATGAAGATGTATTTCCTATAAAATGTTTTTCATGCAGTAAAATAGGTCATTTTGCATCAAGATGTCTTGAAAGAGTTCCTAGATCTAAGCTTAAAAAGTCTAGATTCCAAAGGAAATGATACTTTTTTGAAGAAGTAGTGACTAATGATGAGTCTGATAAAGATAATGGAAAGGAAGATGAATGGGATTTCATTGCTACCATTGAAAATAATATTGTGGCTACCAAATCTACTAAAGATGAAAAAGCTCTTGCAGCTTGAGTTGAAGAAAAAGATGAGTGGGTCATTGATAGTGGATGCTTACATCATATGACTGATGATAAAATCATATTTCTGAGTCTAGAGAAGTATTATGGTGGGGTTGTAAGATTTGGAGATAATAATGCTGGTGTGATTCGTGGTAGAGGATCTATTTGTCTTGGTGGAAAAGATAACACTAATGATGTCCTCTATGTTGAAGGCCTAAAGCACAACTTGTTGAGTGTTGGATAGATGGTTCATGAGGGATATGATCTTCAATTCAAAGATGGAAGATGCAAGATACGTGGAAGTTCTAGGAATATGATTGCAACAGGCAAACAAACAAAAAGTAATATTTTTCACTTGACTACTGCTAGTGGCAGTTGTTTGATTGCTCAAGTAGATGAAATCTGGTTGTGGCATAGGAGATTATGTCATGTAAATTTTGACAACATCATCAAGATAATTTCTACTCAAGTAGTAAGAGATCTGCCTAAGTTAGTGAAGCCTGCTAATGTAATCTGCAAGGAATGTCAGATGGGTAAACAAACTAGAGTCTCTTTCTGGAGCAAACAACTTCATTCAAATAATTTGTTGGAGTTTCTACATATCGACCTTTGTGGTCCCTTCAGAATCAAAAGTATTCATGGAGAAAGGTATTTTATGTTGATTACTGATGATTACTCTAGAATGATTTGGGTTTCCTTTTTAAGAGAAAAATTTGAAGCATTGGAAAAGTTCAAAAGTTTCAAGGCTATGGCAAAAAATGAGAAAGGTTTGAAAATCAAGTTCCTGAGATTAGACAAAGGTGGTGAGTTCATTTCCAAGGAGTTCAACTCTTTTTGTGAAGAGCATGGAATTAAAAGACATTTATCTACTCCCCGAACCCCTCAACAGAATGGATTTGTAGAGAGAAGGAATAGAACAATTATGGATGCTACCATAACAATGATGATGTAAAGAAATGTATCTCATATGTACTGGAGTGAAGTTGTAAGCACTATTGTGTATACCTTGAGCTGGGTAACTGTTAATGGTAATTTTGGTAAGACTCCTTATGAGTTATGGTTTGATTAGAAGCCTATTGTTAAGTATTTCAAGATATTTGGAAGTAGGTGTTATATCAAGAGAGATGATGATATAGGCAAGTTTGATACAAGAAGTGATGAAGGAATCTTTCTAGGTTACTCCACTAAAAGCAAGGCCTATCAAAGCTATAACAAAAGACTGAGAAATATGTTTAAGAGTGAAAATGTTAGAGTTGATGAGGATTCTGTCAAATCATCTAGACATCATAATTATGATTCTGACAAAGACATTACAAGCCAAGGGAATAATTCTCAAACACAATCTACTTTAGATTATTCCATATGTCTCGGTTAAGCAACCTCAATTTTTTTTGATAAAGCAAGTCAGTTAGAAAGCACAGACAAGTGCAAGTGCAGAGGAGAAATCAGAAGAATCAGAAAGTCAAGAATGTCCCAAAACTCCAAGGTATGTAAAGCTGAATCATTCTGAAAATCAAATTATAGGAGATAAGAGTAAAGGAGTGCAAACTAGAAGAAAGATTGCAGAAGAATATTGTTTGATTTCTAAGATTGAACCTAAAAATTTCATTGAAGCCTGTCAAGATGAACACTGGTTGGAAGCTATGAAGGAAGAGCTGACACAGATTGAAAAGAATGACACAGGTTCCTGGACCTCAAGAAAAAAATATGATTGGTACTAAATGGGTATTTAGGAACAAGCTGAATGAAGAAGGTGAAGTGGTCTGGAATAAAGCAAGACTGGTATGTAAAGGGTATTCTCAAATGGAAGGTATTGATTTTGAAGAAACATTTTCCTTGTTGCTAGAATTGAAGCTGTTAGATTATTTCTTGCTTATGTTGCATACAAAGACTTCAAAGTCTATCAAATGGATGTGAAATCAACATTTTTGAATGGAGAACTAGAAGAAGAAGTATACATTGAACAACCGGATGTATTTCAACTAACTGAGTAGGAAGATATGGTATGTTGACTAAAGAAAGCTCTATATGGTCTTAAGCAATCCCCTATAGCCTAGTACGCTAGATTGGACAAATATTTGTTGAAGCTTGGACTCACTAAAGGTACTGTTGATAGAAACTTATACTTCAAATTAGATCATGATAAGGAGTTAATTATAGAATTTTTTGTTGATGACATCATTTTTGGAGGAGATGACAATCTATGTATGAAGTTTGTTGATGAGATGAAGAATGAATTTGAGATGAGTATGATGGAGAGATGAAGTTATTTTTGGGATTGCAAATTGCATAGTTGGACAATGGGATTTTCAGATCTCAATCTAAATATGTGAGATAACTGCTGAAGAAGTTTGGAATGGATGATTTAAAGCCTGTTGGTACTCTCATGGTGACTGAATGTAAGTTGACACAAAATGATGATTCTCTTAAGGAAAATAAAACTAGATACAAGTCAATGATTGGTGGATTGTTCTATCTAACACAGACTAGACCATATATTATGAATGTTGTATGTATGGTTGCTAGATTTCAGGTTAATCCAAAAGAATTGCATGTGATTGTTGTGAAGAGAATTTTTAGGTGTTTAAAAGGAACAATTGACTTTGGACTTTGGTATCCAAATGACGATCTTATTTGGAATGAATATACTGAGCGGATTGGGTAGGAGATGTAGATGACAGGAAAATTACTAGTGGTGGTGCTTTCTTCCTAGAGAAAAAGTTGGTGTCCTAGTTGAGCAAAAAGTAGAATTCAATTTCTCTGTCCACTGCTAAAGCATAATACATTGCTATTGCAAATAACTGTACTTAAGTGATATGGATGAAATAGATGCTGAAGGATATCAGGGTGGTATATGAAGAACCTATTGCCATATATTGTGGAAATTCAAGTGCAATAAATATTTCAAAGAATCGGGTGTTGCATTCTAAGACTAAACATATACCAATCAAAGTTTCATTTCTTGAGGGAGAAAGTGAATGAGAAAGAAGTCAGATTGGAATATGTGCCTACCAAACAACAGATTGTAGATATATTTACCAAGCCATTGTTGAAGGATACTTTTGAGTATCTCAGAGGAATGCTAGGGGTGATTACCCCTCCAGATAAGAACTAAAGATGCATTTATTTGTATCAATTTGTGAGCTTCATTGCTACATTCTGATTTAGATTGATGTTTCTGTGGCTGCTACTCAGGGGGAGTAGTCAGATGTGCAAATATGTGGTTCAAAGTGTGTATGTGGAATGGTTATGGTTACCTTTTCCATTGATGTCAAAGGGGGAGAAGTGCTTTGTGAAAAATATTTCTAAGGAGAAGAGCCCTGTGGGGAGAAGTGCAGTTGAGAAGAATAAGTCAGTGTGTTGGGTTGATGGTATTTTTCACATCATGTGTTGCCATCAATGCCAAAGGGGAAGATTGTTGGATGTTGTGGATATGGTTTCTAATATGTGGTTGTCATTGATGTCAACACTATTAGAATTTGGTGTATTGAAGATTGTATATGTCGAGGATAATGAGAAAATTGTAAAAGAAAGTATTCCAGGTTCCTAGTGGAATTGTGTAGGTCAAGAAGGTTTTATGTTTTGTACGTTGAAGATTAGCTAGTGTGGATTAAAGGGTTTATTGATGAATTTTTCTAGACCATCTACCGGAATTTTCAGAGGTCCGCATGAATTTTTGAGTGTGTGGTGGTCTAACAGTGTTTCTGTGGTCTCTGTCAGTGTTCCTGAATGAAGTTTGTGTAATTCTATTAATATCAGTTGTTTTGGATGCTTCTCTATTGTGTCTTGGTGTTCTTTGATGTCTCTAGATCATTCTCTATCTTTGTGGTACATCCACATTACTCAGAGAGCTTGTGGTTGAAGATCTTTTCTTGCACATGTTCAGTTTTTCATGTTCCTGGCCAATATGTTGGTGGTAGCGTGTTGTGGATCTTCGTGGTGTAATTAATTAAAGTATTTTTGTATTGGAGATGTTAATCTAGGTCTCCACTATGTTGTGGCCAACCTTGTTGGATTTACATTGGAAATTTATTTGTAAGTTAGGCTGACATTGAAAATATGTTTTATTTTCCTGGTCGACTGAGTTGTGATGAAATCTCTTGTTGCGGGTATATAAAAGTGATTGGTTGACCGAAGTTAGTGTGTGCATAGTGGGAGTGTATGCCAGAGAAAGTGTAAATGTGTGAATCGTGTTTCTATCATTTGATTGCGAAGTAGAGTTTGAAGAAGGTTGAGCAAAGTGTGAAGAAGGTTTTCTGAGCTTAATTGGAACTATAATCAAGCTTGTGTAGAAGCTATTTTCTCAGTTCACATCTTGGATGGTTTTAATCCAAACCCTATTGTTGGACAATGAGTCCTCTTTTGTATTTGAGTAGTGAGCTCTAGGCAGTGTGCTTGAATGCATGTGCATTCCCCTTATTATTTCTCTTTATACTTCTAACAGGGTATAATCTTGTGGACTAACATCTACCATGGTTTTTCCCCTAACAGGGTTTCCAAGAAAAAAATATTTGTGTTATCTGTCTCTCTGATGTGTTAATTGTTTATGTTTAATTTATTATTCATCAAATCTAGATTAAGTTAAGTTAAGAAGGAAATTTTTAAGTTTCTGTTACAACTGATTCACCCCCCTCTCAGTTGTGTGTCCTTCTTTTGCCAACAAGAAGTCTATGGTGGCTACTGTGATGGAGGCCCCTATATGGTTATCTTGGTGTGACGAGTGTTGACAGCATACTCGGGGGTTTTCTTTATGGTCATCATGTTGACATTTCTCATTGGCAGCTTGAAGGTGATTTATGATTTTACCACTATAATCATGCTTGAAATTAGCATAGTTGGCCAAAGTATTGGTCTTATTTCCTGAAATAGGGGCTTTTCCTTTCCCATGGTCATGTAATGGATCAGAAAAGATCTCGTGATCAGTGTTTGAAGATGTCCGTTTCTATCCACTAACCTCAATAGTTTTATTCTCGATAAGATCTTGTATGATGTTCTTCAGTTGTTGGTAATTTTGTACGCTATGTCCCTTAGTTAGATGGAAATCACAAAAGGCATTTTCATCCCACCAAAAGTGTTCAAATTTTCCTAGATTGTATTCTTTTGGCTCTGGTAGTTGTACCAGGTTGTGTTGCAATAATTGTTTGGAGACCGATTCGATTGGTTCCCCTAGGGGAGTGAACTCACGTTTTGGAAAACTCCTTTGCTATTGTGGTCGTTGGGTGTTTTGGATAGTGTTAGGAGTTTGATTGACGGTGTCAAGTGTATTGGTAGAGGGGTTCTATCCTCTAAGTGTAATGACCAATGATGCTTTTAGGGTTTTAGCATTAATGACCCCATCCTTGGTAATGTTTTTGTTCTGAAACCAAAACTTGTTTTTGTCATTAGGGGCATTTTGCACAGTTGGATTTCTATTGGGTAGGTCTTGAGTTCACCTTTGTCTATGAGACCTTTTTCTAGTATGAGGCCCTTTTCCACTATTTCCACAAATGTAGTACAACAATGTACTCCCAAGTCACTTCTCAGTTTTGAGTTGAGGTTTTCTTAGAATATAGTGACCTTTTGTTTTTCAGGTATTTCCATAGGACATTGACTAGCTATACTTCTCCATCTCTAGAAGAAGGCGATAATTTTTTCTCCTTCATCTTGTGTAGTGTGACACAAGGTTGCTATGTTGATCTTGTTGTCGATGTTAAAGGAGAAGTGTTTGATAATTTTTTTGGCTAGTTCACCCCATGATTTTATGCCATATTGGAGACCCGAAAACCATTCCAGTGCAATTCCAATAAGGCTTCTTAGAAACAGTCTCATAAGGTAGGTGGGGTTGTATGCAACATCTATGCACATCGTGGAAAATTCCCTTATGTGTTCGATTGGATTACGCTTTCCATTGTACTTGGGAAAGTTAGGTATAACATACCCATGTGGGAAAGGTGTCATGTATAATAATTTCTCGAAGGGAAATGGGCACAAGTCCTTTGCTAAAAAAGTTTGTTAGACATTGCCATGTTATCCATTTGTGTTTGGAGGGATTGCATTTGTGTCTGCAGGACGCCAACTTGAGTTAATGATGTGTTAGTTGGATTGTTTGGGTCTATGTACGCGTGTTGGAATCCAATGTTTTGTGATGAGTTTTGGTTAAGTGTTGGGATGTAAAGAGGGTTTTGGTTTGGAATTTTAGTGAATGGTCTATGATTTAGAATTTGAGTGAATGAGTTTTGATTCAGAATTTGTGTGAATGGGTTATGACTTGACATTGGTTGATTGGGAATGGGGATGTTTTGTGAAGTGATGGGTCGACTTCCATATTGAAAGTAGGGTATGTTTCCTATCTGTGAGACCCAAATATGTGGTATAGTACAAGCGACGTTGACATTTGGTATAGTTGTTGTCTGTGGTATGGTACTAATGACGTTAATGCTTGGTATAACAACTATTTGTGGTATGGTACTAGTGACACTAAAACTTGGTGTAGGAGCTGTCGTTTTGGATTTTTTTTCCCAACAAGAGGACTAAAGGGATTGGACGATGATGTCCCTATAGTGAAATTTAGATCTTGTGTCATGCTAGATGTACCAAAAGGTGACGTATGTGCTCTGGTAGCACTCTGTGTAGGTATACTAGATGGTATGGTTGCAGTCACTTGAGGTATAGTGGTATTATTCAAAGACAACTTCTATCACATAATTACATATACAATGGTCTCCATAGGAGAGATAGAAAGAGACTAGAAGCCCCCCCCCATAATAAAGAAACTCTTGTCACAATGGTGGATGCTTGATGTAGAATCTAGAAAGAGATCCTGAAGCAAAAAATAACATTCCTCCCCTTGGGAATAAATGAATCCAAAGGATGATGTCGAAGAAACCATGTGAAGAGTGATGAACTAATATGTCTCAAAATGTGTGATATGATAGGATGTTGAAGAATCTCTATGTCTGAACTAAAACAAATGATGCCAAATCCAAACTGATGTGAAGACTCCTAAAATACAACCTCTGAATGCATTGATAATGGTAGGAATACAGTGATAATTTGACTGTCAAGATAGAGGAGATGTATGTCCTCAATATAATCCTCAAGATCTACAGTGTGAGACTCAACAAACAATGATGTGTCTGCAAGATAAGAATCCCATGATGTAGCAGAAAATGAATGACCAAGATGGTCATGATGCAGAACTGAATCCATAGGGGACAATGTGGTGATACTGATGTCATCAAGAACAACAAATGATGCATGTGTAATCTTAGTTTGAAGAGCAGGAACTAGGAGACAAGCCTTTGATCCATCAAAATGTGCAAGACCTGCTGGATACTCTAGGTCCTCTAATGTAGCATCATCAATGGGTATACAATCTATAGTAGCCATGGGAAAGAGACAATATGAAGCAAGATCCTCTTGGTATGGAGAGAGATTGGGGTCTCCATGGATCTCCCAAAGATGAGTCCAAAGTGTGTGGGGACAATCAGTTTCTGATACACCACACATAGTGTCAAAATCAACACTAGAACATATAAGTCCTACTAAATGATTTCTAATGATATCCCAAGCTATTTTTCTCCCTGGTGTGTTTGGTTCAGGTATGAGGTCATATAAATGAGGCAAAATAGTAAGCCACTTACAATGTGTAAGTATGCCCTTTGCCCATCACTCATGATTATCCTATTCTAGGATTACAACTGAAAGGTGAGTAGAAAAACCCATGATTACTCTTCAAATGAACAAATCTAAGAAAATTGACTTTATTGCATGAAAATCATGTGAAATAGAGCCAAATGATGCAAATAGAGCATTCCCAAGTGCCAAAATGTCCAAGTAATTAAGCAAATTGTGTAAACACCAAAGGTTGAATAAAATGTACTTGGGGAAAAATCTAGGAAAATAAGTTTGATAACTATGTAGAGCATTGAACCAACTTTCCAATGCCTATTCGTTTTCAAAAAACAAAGAGCATATGCAAAAGATATGCCCTTGGAAGCACAAAAATGATGATCTGAATTTGACTAGAAAAAAATGCAACATAATATAAAACCAAAAAAAAATTACACCACTGGATTAGGCTCAGAACCAGCTTTCCGACAATATTTCATTTTCAAAAATCTGAGTTTGGACGCAAAAGTTATGGCCAAAATACCAAAACTTCTCCAAAAGGGTTTGGAGGAAAACCTAGTGGTTAGACTAGCCACTAGCATTAACCGCTAGCGGTTTACTGATAGCGGCACCATTAACACTATTTTTTGAAAAAAAAATCTTGGATTTTGTGCCGTACTAGTTCATACGACCTAGAAATGGAAAAAAATTGCCTCCCAGAGTCACTATGTTTGATTTAGATAATTTGACAGTTGATTTTTGGGTTTTTGGGCACTTTGAATGCCATGGTGAGGTCCGTTTGGGCTCAAAACGCTCCAAAATTGCAAGTACGCTTTGGATCTGGAAACCCTCATAAAATTCAAACCCTTTCAAATCTGACAAACAAAGGCCTTTTTTGATGAAACAAAAGGCAAACCTAACTGTTTCGGTAGCTCTAGATTCAATAGAATGCTCAAAATTTGACCACAAATCACGAATATTAATGCATGAGTTGATTTCTTTAAAAAAATTAGACAAGGCGACTGCAGATTTGGTGCTCTGATACCATGTTGGAATTGACTGATTCAATCCATAGCTCCTGTAGATAGGGAAAAATCACTAGGTTTCATGTGTTGAAAACAATAAACTAATTAAATCCTATCAAGCACCATGAAGCACAAACTAGAATGAAAATGCAAATAAAGAAAGTACATGCAAACCAATTTTCAAACTAGACTTGATTGAACATGTTTTTCTACTTTGTCTTATTGTGTTTGCAAATGGTAGGTGATTATGCTCTCACCTTGTGAAAACCTGGTGATCAAAAAACTAAACCCATTTTATCTGTTATACACCCTTACGACTTAGTAATCTAAGTATCCTCTCTCCTTGCTCTTTCAGGTGATCCTGGGTGTAAGAGAAATGGTTACTAACTCTAGAACTTGGGCCTGTTATGGTGGGAAAAAGTACTCACCCCAGGATGACTCAAACCGATAGCACCCTAAACCCGAGGGACTTCCATCCAGTATATAAAAGTGGATTCTTGGGGAAAGCCCAAGAATCACGCGTATGGTTCCGACGAGATGAATTCGAAAGGGGACTCTCGTCACATGGATCATGCCCTACGAATGGAATTCCCTTACTAAACACCTATTGTTTTAGAGACCAACCATTTTTTGGCCGTTGCTTGATATAGTGCAAGGTACAATATCATGCCTGAAGACACTCACTACTGATCCCCTTGAGTAGAGATAGCAATTCTTGGGAAGTCACTACCCAAGAATCCGAAGTTGGTGTGCTCGAATGACGTTAATGAGCCATGGAGGGGAGCTAGTGCCACCAAACTTCTAAGCTATGCGCTCTCAAGAAGGAAAGGTGTTTAGCACCAATCCAGGGTATATCGGTGGGCTATATCAAGCATACAAACCCTTGGCCTATTGGCCTATTAGGATTGTACTTGTCTTATGTGTGCTTGCTTACACTCAAAACATTATGCTTGTCAAGTGATTGCTGGATTTTTCAAACATTATTCACCACATTTACACTTCTAGACAAAACATTTAACATTAGACAGATCATATTTGCTCTCAATACATCAAAAAAACTCAATTTTAACAAACTGTGTCACAACTATTGAAACTCATCTAAAAAATATTGAGATAGAATCACACTGTTAAACCGCATTTGATCCCACAAACACCGCATCTGTTTGCATTGTGACACATTTGAACCTCACAGAATCGCATCCACAAAGTCTTGTCACATTTTTCAGTCCCAGAGCCGCATTTGCTTAAACCAAAACGCATTCGCAATACTGTGACACATTCGAGGTCTCAAACGACGCTTTTTCCTGTCAGAAGTAAAACCCTAATACAAAATCAAATTTGAGTCTAAACTCTGTCAGCCTTTTGTCAGACACTGTTTCCAAGGGAATTCTATCAAAAACCAACTTTGAAATTGCTCAAAAAAATTCAACCATTAGTTTGCATTCATAACCATAGGCTTCATCTTTCAAATTTTAGTTGCATACATTAGGCATTAGCTTCACCCTAGGTTTTCATCCTTGCATACTTTGGATTAGGTTAATCTCAGCACAACTTGCAACGTCCTCGCTTTCGAAACTAGGTTATCTTGGACTTCATCATCATTCCCTTTTTTAGTCATTGTCTCTTTTGTGAGAGTCTCCAACTCAATCGTCTAGTTAGGAAAACTCACTAGTCATCTTGACCTTGTCATTTTGTCATTTTCAACAAGTCCTTTAGTAACCAAAATAAAAAACAAAGATTGATCTTAGAAGTGTTTAGGTATCCTTTTCTCCAAATTGCATTCTATTTTATACCTTGCATACTTTATTCCCAAAAAATACAAAAATGTCATTCATCCTAGTCGTCATTTTGAACCTAGACCTTGCATTTATCATATTGAGTCCTTAGTCAATGTTACCATCTTAGTTGTCATCCTCGTCATTTTCATTTGAGCAATCTCATTTTATGGTGGAAACTAGACTCCAAAGACATAAATGACAAATGGAAAACTTTGGACAAGACTCCACTTCCAATGTCAACAATCACACGTATGACCCAAATTGGACATTTGACAACCCATTTAGCAACACAAATACTCAACCTCTTATGACCATAACATCCTCATCAAACAACCCTTTTGAACCATTCTTACGTAAGGAAAAATATGGACAAATACTTGAGGAAAATCTAGAGGTAGCAGGACAAGATCCGAAGGCAACCCACTTTGTCGAACAAATGGTCTTATATGACAGAGACAGATATTTGGCAATACTTTTAATTCAAGGAGCCAAATTACCTCAAGGATTTTACATTGATACCTTGAGATCGACACCTCCTACCAATAACATCAACAATACACATAACATGTCAAATAATGGGCAACCTCCAAGCACCACAAGCAATACCTTTTTTGATGCTACAACGACCATGAGTGCTACCTCCAACATTCCAAATAACTCCAATTCAATAAATGCTACATCCATTGGAGGATCACAATCTGTCACAACACCCACAATATCCACAACACCATCACAATCGGCTAGAACCACCTTTGGCTCCTTGACAGTGTGGGAAAGTTATTCCAATCCTCTCTTTACCACTACGATAAATGCCATGGGGGCATCATCAAGCATTACAAATCCTCCATTGAAAACTACATCTAGTACCATGAGAACACCTTCATCATATCCTCTCATTGGTATCTCACAAAATCCTTTGGGTGGAGGTAAACGACATATTTTTATTCAAGGACAACAACAAAATGTTAATACATCAACACAGTCCAATACCATCAAATCCCAAGGAAAAAATATGACCATTCCCTCTGTCCAAACCCAACAATTTGGACAAGGCATTCAACACACACAACCTATGGCACCATTCACACATCAAAATTTTCATGGTCACCATATTCCCCAAATATGGACCCAAATGGTTGGGGGGACACATCCCAACATACTCATCCCATATTCATACTCACCAACATACCCCCAATCCAAACTTTCAATACCAACAACACACAAATCCGAACACATCATACATGCCACAACAACATATACCTCCACAACATGTCAACATCCACTCACAACAAATGAGTACCTATGGTGTACTAATCAATCCAATGTATGGGACCACAAACGACCCTATAATCGATGCCTCACAAGAAAAACTGATGGGTCTAGAGAAGACCATAGAAAACATACAAATATCCAACAAAAAATTAGAAGTGTCATATGATCTATTTGTATATCCCTTTGACATGAACTTATACATGCCACCATTTCCTTCGGGATATGTGTCACCTAATTTTACCAAATACAGAGGAAAGACAAACCCCATTGAACATGTCCACGAATTTGCAACCAATTGTATGGATTTCGCCTATGAACAAACATACTTGATGAGACTTTTTTCTAAAAGTCTTGCAGGTTCTTCCCTTGAATGGTTCTCCACGCAAAAGGATATCCAAACATGGGATGAGATTAAACACAAATTCATAAAAAATTACGCGTACAACATTGACATGGACACCTCTATTACTAGCTTATGCAATCTCGTGCAAGAGGATGCTAGTGAAACATTCATCCCATTCTTTCAAAAATTGAGAAGTCTAGCTAGTCATTGCCACATAGACATACCCGAAAAGGAAAAGTTGTGTTAGAACTGTAAAATTTTGAAATTTTTACATTCTATTGCATCCAAAAGTTCCAATATTGAGTTCTCATTATAAGCTTCAAAGTCCTTCTTTGTATTGGCTTGCTTGTTTTCTGTCATAAAATCCATTGAATCCATCAAGTTTTTCATTTTTCATTAAAAGACCTGAATCGGCAAGACATTGTAAAAGTCTCCCCAACCTGATTTTTCACTAATATATGTTTGTTGCAGACCATCGGCAGGACAATTTTCTTGTTTCAGCGACAAAAGGAATTATTTCGGCAAAGGGGAGTCATTGTCAAAGTGAAGTCATGGCGAATACAGTGTGTTTCGCCAACCGGTGCATGTGGAAGTTTATCGCTCAAGATAAAGGTGTTCGCGAAAATGTTTCGGTGAACTAATTTTTTCTTGTCGACAGGCATCCTGAAAAAAGTATATCAGCATATGTTGGGGCATTGGTCTAATTTCAGGTTGAAGACAATATGTCATACCGACTAATGTATGAAGGGGTTGTTTTGGCCAGACTAATTGGTATCGGTATGAACTCATAACGAAATCATTTTGTTTTACCGATTGACTTGCAAACAGATGTTTTGGTAAGACTTATCTGCATCGGGGAAGGTCTAGGCGAAGGGGCTATTGTTTGGCCGAACTAAGTTCAAAGGTATTTCTAACTTATCGGTGAGAAGCTATAGAGTCTTGCCGATTCAAATCTTATGCCGATGGAGATATGCATTGCTGGGAGAAGAACTTGTTAGCATAAGTTTTACCGAAGTATGAATATTATACCGATAGATGGTTCGGGGTGAGTTTTGCAGAATAGGAGTAATCTGGAGGAGTGATTTCAATAGGACATTTGGTGTTGGTGTAAGTTTTCCCGAAGGTTCATTGTTTTGCCGAAAGTATTGTTTCAATGGTTGGGTTTATTTCTTCGATGAGAAAAACTTGGTGGACATGCCAAAATGAGAATTCATCGGTGAAAGAGTGATTTTGTTTTAACGAATGAAAATACATTGAAAAGTACATATCGGTAAGATGCAAAGATATCTTCATAATATCTCCCCGACTTTGAAAGTCACAGCGAAGTGGGTGAAACAAAGATTGTATTGGCAAGAATACAAATTTGTCTTGGCGACCCAATGTAGATAAAGACTTTCGGTGAAACAGGATGAAGTCTGCGAGAGGTTTCCCCGACATCTGCTAGTTATAGCGAAGAACATAAAGATAGAGGTTTTCAGTTGGTGTGAATAACATTAATGTCTCAGCGATTGGAAAATGCTTTGAAGAATACATATCAGTATTGTTCCATGATATCTATGAGACATTTCCCCGAATTTGAATTGTCACAGCGATATAAAAAGCAGAAACATTTGTCATCAAGTTGATTCCAGGTGTCGGTAAGACAACAGAGTGTCTTGGCGAATGATGAAATAAACGTTGAAAAGGGATTTCGCCCCAGATTTGAATTTTTCTCATCGAAAGGACATTTGATGCGACAATGCCTGTTTCAAAGGTGGCTTCATTCATGCTTCATTAATGGTGCGATGGGATAAAACAGTAATGACAGTAGTGTTTTAATCATTTCCTCATTTTTGAATTGATTGCTGGTGAATTGGCGAGCTGAACAAGAGAACCAAGACAATTTTTAGTCTGAGGAGCTCAAGTAGAATACTGTAAGTAGTTGCTTCTCTATTTTTCATATTTTGATTCTATAAGCTTGATAAATGGAGTCTTCTAGTTCTGGAAAGGGTAAGGGTAGAAAACTTGGTGAGAGTAGTCAGTCGAAGGGAAAGAAACAAAAGACTGATACAGAGCATGAAGGCACTGAAAGGAAGCTAAACCAAGACCTTATTGATCAACTACCTGGTTCGGGGCCTAAAGCTAGAAGGTTCGCACAACTTAGGGAAGAAGTTGACAAGCTAGATGACAAATGCAAGTTCATAGGTGATGTCTGGACTACTATAAGAGGGTATGAGCTTTTCAATTTCCACTATCGTAGAAGGAATCGTTTTGAGCCAGTCTGTAATCCATGGAAGTTGAATGTAGGGAAATTGGTGTGCCCTAATATATTTGTTAATGCTGAATTGGTAAAATTGCTTGTTGATCATTATGATCCAAAGCATAAAGCAATATGTGATCCTTCTGGAAAACCACAGATATATGTGTTGAAAGAAGGAATTGGTGAGGTTTTCAAATTGGAAGGATTTTGCGATGAGGAAATCAATTGAGTTACATAAGGAATTTTTTAGAATGGATACAAGTTACAAGGGTTGGAGGTTACCAATTCATAGGATTAAACAGGGTAACAAGCCCAAACCTCTGGAAGATAGTGAGGGGCCTCCCTATCATGTAGATTTGTTTGAACCCTAGTGTGTCAAGTGTTGGGGATGGATGCCCTAGAATTTATATCAATGGTGCCAATGGTTATTGCAGCAGACATTCAATATCACAATTCTAGGTTATTTGATTATGCTTCATATATTTCTAAGGAGCTTGACTCAGGATTGATGGCTATAAAGGGTGGACCTTCCATTGTTCACCTCAGAAACTATTCATTTTTGATGCATTTAGTGCTATATTTCAGACAAGAGCTAGGGGTGTGGCCTCCAGAAATGAGAATTTCTCAGACTGGTAAGGAGGGTGAAGCATTGCCTGTTCAGTTGTGGACTGCCATTTGGGACAGCAGGTTTGCTGGTTCTAGTTTTATTCATTTTGAGGAGTATTTTGTAAAGACATTGTATAAATTGTATCATTATCCTTGTAATCATTCATTGACTGATGAGATCAAAAGTTTCCTTCAACCTAAAGATTTTAATGGGCCAATTGACCATAACTGGGGAGATTGATATTGTTTAGAGGGAGCTACTGTAATCAGAGTCTATGGATTTGAAGATGCTCCTTTTATTTTGCCAAGGACAGTTCCAAACAGGGTTGCATACTTGGAAATTGTCAGACAAATGGATTACAGTAGTGTGATGCATTTCAGTTCTTTTGGGAAGCAGGCATTTATGCCTAGTACTTTATGCTTTGGTGATTTCACTGTGTTGGCTAAAGAGGGATATAATTCAATTCTTGACAGATTGTTGCACTATAACATGAAAAGAGGACCAACCAGGAAATACTTTGACCCTGAGGGGTATATTCATTCAGCCAAAGAGAGGATTAATTTTGGAGCGTATTAGCATGTACCCTATCCTTTTGATGATATGATCAAAAATCTAGATGAAGATGAAGCATAAAGGGTAGTTGAAAGTTACAATCAAGGGCTACAAGATACTGAGTTGTTGTCTTCTAGAGATGAAGAAGCACCAAAAGTTGATGTACCACAGGGTAAAGCAGAAAAGGTATCCAAAATGAGGACTCAGCAATATGTCTGCCCAGTCAGAGAACAAAGTATTGAAAATGGTGATATTGATGCTAGGCACATAGAGTACAGATCCTTTGTTTTTGATGATGAGTTTATACATTCCCCTGAATTCAAAGCATTCTCGTACAAGCAGAAGGGGAAGGAGATAAGAGAGAATGTTGATGATATCACTTTTGAAAATGAGGAACAATTGTTGGCTCAATTGAGAAGATGTGTGGATGATGAAATGGCAAATTTGACTCCAGAAGTGGGGAGGAAAATGTTGGAGGATGCTGGTGTTATGATATTTCCTGGTTTAGATTTGAATTTTGCATTGGATTTTGATAGCTTCTTGAAGGGTAGTAATGCTACTCATAAGCTTGATAAGGAAAAGGTGACAGAAGTATTTACAGGCTCCAAGTATAATACTAATGAGGGATCAATGTTGATATGGGATTTGTACCCACCCCATAGGAAATCAGTGGTACTTGATACAGAGAAGGCATTTGGCCATGTCTTGACTTTAAAAGCTGGAGAAGCTGATCCTGTTGCTACTGCTGATATTGGGGTAAATATTGAAAAATTGAATAAAGCACATATTCAATTATTGATAAAAGAAAGAGAAATGTATAAAGCAAATAATAAGAAATTGCTGAGAGAAAATGATAGACTCAAAGACTTGGTTGGTGTTTCAATGGGAACAACCAAAATGATCACTCAAGGAGAGAGCTCTCAAGCAAAAGACCACTGGGTAGGGTCAAGTGCTTATTCTCAGGGACAGCATGATGCTATTGCTGCAATTATCAAGAAGAGACAGGATCATTTGACATCCTGGTTGAACAAATTGTGGGGAAAATATTCTCATACTCTTGCTGCATTGAAGGAGCACACAAGGATGGATGGAAGAATCATGGAGAAATTTCATGAGTTGGCTCAAAGTGATGAAGCTAGCAGTTCTGCACTTGAAGCTGCTAATCACATAATCAATCGCCATCAAAATTTCTATAATGAATTGCAAGGAGATGAACAGGGGTTAATTGCAACTGCTGAGAAAATTGTAATTCCATTTTCTGATGATAATGGGGATTTGAAAGAGGCCACCAGGTGGAAAAATGAATGTGAGTCAATGATGAATGAAATCATGAAGGTAGCTTATGTAGATGATACAAAATTGGAAGAAGTGAGTAAGAAAAATGAGGAAATGGTCAAAATGGAAGTTACGGTCCGGAATGTTGTTGGAGATGCGAACACGTATGAGCTCCAGGATTATTTGGACCACCTCATCAAGACTCACTTATGGCTAAATAGAGCCTAGTCATTCTCTATCTTATGTTTTATAATTTGTATTTTCTATTTTTGAAAGGATGCGTCCTTTCACATTCTCAATGTATAAATGTCTATTTTGTAAACAATATGAATATATAGATAGAATAGGATAAAGAGTAGAGTATACAGTGGAACACCATGTTTCACAGGGTTGAGACTATGCTGTATGTTTTGAAGCCATGGAAATATCAATGAAAATCATCTAATTTGCTGGTGAATTCTGGTGTCAATTGTTGTGTTACGCCTATTGAAAGAATTATTTGAGTTGTCTCTAAAATTGATGTTTCTTGGTTATTTAGATCAACATAACAAGTTTATGTCTAGTTTATCAGTATGTATTTGTCGTATTTGTGTGATTGGTTGATAGGTTCTTTCAAGGAAAGATTAAATCCTTTTGATTAATCACAGTAATCAAGGAATTTCATTTAGATCAGTAAGAAGAACTCAATAATCACAACCTTGCAATTTTATATTGGTTATAAATAAATATGCCAAACAATTTGAATGAATCCAGAAAGAAGTTAGTTGTCTATGATTTCATTTGAATCCGCATATTATATAAGGCACTGGTCTCACTGTTTCCATCATTTAGTTTTATTCATACTTTTTACATCTGTTAACTGAGCATATTAGGGTTTAGTTTTGAATGCTGGTATATAATATATACCAATTTTGTTTTATATTGTCCATTTAAATTTGTGAACCATGATCCTAATACCTGCAAAACACAACAAACAAACACATTAGAAGATTGAAATGCAAGTTAGAAACATGATTCCTCAAGAAATCCATTTATCAATGCTCTAAATAGGAAAATGAAAGCAACACAATGAGAAATCAATAAAAGAGATTAAATCCTATGAAAGCAATGTAAATTCTTGATCTCTTGAGGGAGTTGGTGCCAATTTGATGTGAAAATTGGCCCTTTCCCAACTCCAATGCTAGCTTTGATGATTTGATGAAGATTGATGAATACCCCAAGCCAAAATCTGCAAAAACCTAGCTATGATTCAATGAGATGGATGAGAATTACTAAGTATTTTAGCATGGTAACTTTGCTTGAGATGTGGATGATGAAATGCATGGTGAAGCATTCTATTTATAGAATGTTGAAATGGAAACAAAGCCAAAATAGAGCAATGTGGGACAAAGATTCAACCAATGATATAATGCCACTTGTCCAAATGTGATTGGATGAGGAATGAGCAAGTTTTGACAAATGTGCCAATAAATGCATTTTTGAATTTGAATTTTTGAGAAAAGACATGTAAGAGGGGGAAAGAAAAATTGCATTGAATGCCCCTTGGCTCAAGGCAAGGACATGTAAGAAGAAGTAAATGCCTTGTTGGAAGGACTTGTAAGAGAGAGTAAATGACATGTTGGAAGGACATGTCATTCAAATTTTGAATTTGAAATAGAAGAATATTCCTCCAAAAGATGCTTTGTTGAGGGAAAATGAAGATTTAATAAATCAATAAATTGATTTATTTGTGCAAGTGGAGATATCTAGAGAATGCAAGTGGGAGAGATTAGTATTTAATCATGGTTAGATTAAATAAATGATGATTATGTTAGTTGACTTATTTTGACTTAGATTTTTGGATTAATTTAAATCAAACAAGAGAGGAAATGATTTAATGAGTTTAATTAAATAAACATGTTTTGATTATTTAATTAAAGAGATTAAAGTAAGATTAAACTAAATAAGATTTTAATTTATTCAATTTAATAGATAGACTTTAGAGATTTAATTAAATAAAATTAATTATTTAATTAAAATAGGGATAATTAGATCAAATGAATTGATTTAATTAACAAGGGAAAGTGACTTAATTAGACAAAAATAATTTATTTAATTAAGAGACGAAAATTGATGAATTTAATCAGATAAGGGAATTTGATTAAACAGTTAGACCGAGGGATGATTTAGGAAGAAACGATGTTAGTAGATCAGAGTTAGATGCGCAATGTCAACTTGTACATTTTGCGTGTCTACACAATTTTCCATCTTGTACAAATCATGGCATGAAGATAAGATCAATAGTCAAGTCTACTTTATTTATTATAGGCACACCCGCCTAGGTCTAGCAGTGCTTGGAGAGTAGAAGGTTTAATTCTTTCAAACCTTGTTCTGTTACCCTAAAATGTTGTGAAAGCTTGGCAACCTTTCGCGGTTCAAACCTGCATTTTTGAGAGATAACAAGGTGGACATGTTTGTTCAAACACTTCGAAGACCCTTAAAATATGCATTGCAAGTGCATTGTTGCACAACCTTCACGAACCTAGTTGAAAAAGGTGTCCATATTGAGAAAGCCCTTATTGCAAAGGGAGAGCTAAGATATGGTCCTAAAAACACAAATGCAAATCCTCCCACCGACAAAAATAAATACTGGGTCAAAAATAAACATGTTACCAATGACGACGTTGTAGACGCCAAGGCTACAAACACTATGGGTCCTGTACTGGCTCTAAAAGGGGTTCAACCGCAAAAAAAATCAATGACAATATTGACGCCCCCTACCAATGTCCCCCAAAACAACCAAAGCAACCAAAATAATCAAGGACAATACCGTCAGATGAGACAATTCCCTAGGGGTCGCACATACACTCCCTTGGGTGAGCCCATTGAGGAAGTCCTCAAGAAATCCCTTTAGAATGGTGTCATCACACTTCAAGAACCAAAACCATATGACCCAAGACAATTCAAACTAGCACGGTGGGATGATAATGCATTTTGCGATTATCATCGGGAAAAAGGACATAAAACTTCTTCCTGTCAACAACTAAAAAATCTGGTACAAGACCTTATAAAGAATTCTATCATTGAGGTAGGTGGACCACAATTTTCCTCTAATTCAGATCATACCATTCATAAGAACCCACTGCAAGACCATGGTTCTAGTAATGCTTCCACGTCAGGTCCAAAGATAAACAATAATCAAGCCAACTTCGCCTAAGCCAAGTATGACTATTCTGGTGGAACCACTATAAACAATATCCGAACTGATAATGAATGTGTCAATACCATCATAGTCAAGAGAGCATCCCGATGCAATGCTACTACTTGAAGTGGCAAAGTTACCATAGCTGGCCCACCTTCTGCTAGGCAACCTAAAATCACCATACCTGGTCCATCTCCTAAACAATCACAACCCACCTTGACCACAAAGCAATGGCAACCCAAGAGTTAGTTTAACCTTATCGACCAGCTTGGCAAAACTCCCACACAAATTTCTATACTCGAGTTGCTTCGCATATCTCCCACGCATAAGGCTATACTGGATAAAACCTTGCAAGAGTCGTCAGTCCCTAAGGATATTGATGTCAATCAGTTTGAGACCTTGGTGGGATACCTCACTATGCCTCACCACGCCACCTTTTCTGATCAAGACTACACGTCACCTAAGACTAACCACAATGATGCATTACACATTGAAACTTTCATCCATAAGCACAAGGTCAGAAGAGTTTTAGTAGATGGCAAAGCAGGATTGAACATATGCTCCCTAAAACTGGTTAAGGCTCTAGGGTTTTTTGTTGCATGTGTAGACCCTACAAAGAGTATAGTCATAAAAGCATATGATGAAAAAGAACGCTCTTCACGAGGCATTATTTCTCTTCCTATCAGAGTGGGACCAGTCATTGTGGATACAACCTGCTACATATCACCAATGCTTAAAATTCCCATTTGATGGCATAGAAATAACCATATATGGAGACCCCGACCCTTTTCAATATTGTACCAACCTAAGGGGCATTTCTACAAACCAAGTGCCTATTAACCGAGAAGCACCTGGCTCCTCTTCTTCCAAATACATTGACCCATCCACACTCGCATCATCTTCAACGTCTGCTTTGTCCATGTCACCACACCACCATCTTCCACAAACCCTAAGGCTGAAACCATTGTCAAGATCCAGGACCTCAGCTGTGGAGAATTCAAACTACATACAACATATAGCATAACAACAATACCCAAGTCTTTGAAGTTTTATGGTCGGCCATTTTTTAGAATGGAACCCAAAGAAATTTTCAAAGTTCCACCAAAAACAGTTTTCATCAAATGGGGAGACATGAGTAACGAGGACCTTGTTAATATTACAAGATGGCTCTATAAAGATATGGCCGACCTATCCCCATTACCAGTTAAGAAATACGGCAAGGGATATGACATAATGAAGGCTAAGGGCTACGATGGCACTAGTGGCCTAGGCAGAAATAAAACTGGATGAAGAGAGCCCATAGAACCTTTAAAAATACCAAAGTATCTTGGATTAGGGTTTGGATCACTCGACAATGACGATTGACGTACCAATGGAATTTTGAGTGAGCGAGTGAATGCTTCAAAAAGTGTCGAGACCACTAAGGAAACCTTCACCGAAACTGACTCCCAAGAGTGGGAATTTGGCTTTGAACAATCCTTCAATGATTTGTTCCTTGAAGATGGGGAACTGACCTCTGAACAAAGATTTTGGCAAACATTTAAAATTGATCAGGCACCGAACAGTCAAAGTCCCATTACCATTCCCCATGACATACAAGACCCACCATCTGAATCCCATCAATCCAACCCATTTGAAGTACCAAATGACACTGACAATCATAACTCTGAGTCCTTCACCCCTTATTTTGACAACGAATATGAAACAAGTGAAGGGGAATATTGGATAGAGTCTGATGTGGAATTGGACGATGATAGTTTCATCGACAATATCATTGAATCCATCTGCATGCTTTCTGCATCCTCCCCTCAATTCACCAACACAGACAATGGCATTTCCCTAGTTTATCCTCAACTAGTCAATTGGGACCAACATTCCTGCCAGTCCTGGACACCTTTCAGAATGATGAGGCAATTGCAGAGTTTATGGGATTACATGAGGGCATACCTAGTGGTGATCACAAGGCAGGATTCACCATTGATCTAGATTGTGTGGCCTACTTTGGCAAGACTACTCCGTCCTCCAGTCGCAAAATTAAAAATAAAAATGAAACATCTTTAGGTGAAAACCAAAAGGAACCTTCTGACGACAAAAAAGTAAAAACAAAGGACATATCTGTGGGTGAAAACCTCTCTGAGGCGCCCAAAAATGGAGGACTGGACTTTCTTCCCATAACAAAAGAAAAATCAGCTATGCTCATAGAGGACACCATATAAGACAACATATCAACTGCAGAAGATCCCAAAATGGTCCTCTTCGCTGCATCCTTGACTGTAGAAGAGAGACCAAAATTTCACAATTTTTTTGCAGAATGTAAAGTCAACTTCACATGGTCCTATGCTCACATGCCAGGATTAGACCCATAACTGGTTCTGCACCATCTACCATTATTTCCTAATGCCAAACCATTCAAACAGAAGTTACACAAAATGCATCCTCAGGTCACTCTATTGGTCAAGGCTGAATTGAAGAAACTTCTAGACACTGGGTTCATATGGTCTATTGATTATGCTGAATGGATATCTAACCTGGTGCCAGTAACAAAGCCAAATGGTATGATCTGCGTCTACACAGATTTTAGAGACCTAAATAAGGCATGCCCAAAAGATGACTTTCCTTTATCGAATATTGATATCATAATTGACCTCACAATAAGATATCAGATGTTGTCCCTCATGGACGGTTTCTCTGGATATAATTAGATTCGTATTGCCCCTGAAGACCAACATAAAACAACATTCACTTGCCCTTGGGGTACATACTATTGGAATGTCATGCCATTTGGTCTTAAAAATGTAGGTGCCACATATTAGAGGGCTATGACCACAATCTTTCATGACATGATGCATAAAATAATGGAAGATTACATAGATGACCTCTTGGCTAAATCAATAACAAGAAAGGATCATTTGAAGGTGTTATAAACAATTTTCAAGAGACTAGAAGAGTACAAAGTCCAACTGAATCCTAAGAAATGTGTCTTCGGTGTAACATCAGGTAAAATCTTGGGATACATATTTTCTCAAAGAGGCATTGAAGTTGATCCAGCAAAAGTCAAAGTCATCATAGACATGCCTCTGCCCTGAGGAATTAGTGAACTCAGAACCCTACAAGGAAGGGTACAATCTATCTTGGTGCTTTATAGCACAATTGGCTGACAAGTGTCACCCATTCCAATATCTTATGTGCAAAGGTATCCCCTTTGTGTGGACAAACAAATGCCAAGATGCCTTTCAACAAATAAAAGACTACTTACTATCACCGGCAATCCTCATATCACCCATTCACGGAAAACCATTGATCCTATACATCTCTGCCACTAATTCAACATTGGGGGCATTACTAGCACAAAATCACCAAGAAGAAAAAGAAAGAGCTATATATTACATCGGTTGGACATTGGTCGGGTATGAACTGAACTACACATCAATTGAACGAGCTTGTCTTTCCGTAGTCTTTGCAGCACATAAGCTAAGACATTATACGTTAAGCCATCAGACACACCTAGTAGCAAAGATCAACCCCCTCAAATATTTGTTAATTCGGACAGCATTAATAGGATATCTGGCAAAATGGGTCATGATTCTCAATGAATATGACATTCAATATGCATAAAGAAAGGCAATAAAAGGACAAGTCATAGCAGACCAGCTGGTGGATGCACCTTTACAAAGTGATCACCCGTTAGTGGTAGATTTTCTAGATGAGTCGATATTTCATACAGAACCTAAGTCACCTTGGAGACTCTACTTTGACGGATCACATACTAATAATAGCTCGGGGGCAGGAATTTTTTTCATCACCCCTCAAGGAGACTCCATTCCTAAGTCTTTCTGCATTGCTTTCCCATGCACAAACAACATGGCAAAATATGAGGCACTGGTTACAGGACTTAGAATGACAATAAAATGGAAAATCAAAACACTACATGTCTATGGGGGTTCTCAGCTCGTCATCAACCAGGTTAATGATGACTATGCAACAAAAGATGAAAAGTTGATGCCCTACAAATGAATGGTTGAAAGTTTTCAAATGTACTTCCACATGGTAACTTTTGAACAAGTTTCGAGAGCACATAACAAAGCAGCAGATGCAATGGCTACAATAGGCTCTCTCCTCGACATTCCAAGTAATATGCCTCAGCTGGAGTTCCTAATAGAACAACTGTTGGTCCTTGCCTATGACATTCTAAAGTCATAAATGGTCTACGAACTTGTTGGTCCCAACTCTCCCTGGTATCAAGACATCTATGACTACCTTAAGTCTGAAACCCTTCCACCTAATTTTTCCAATAACTAGAGGAAGTCTTTTATCCAAAAAGCCGCAAGATACACCATCGTTAGTGACACCCTTTACCGCCATAGCTTTGACGACACCCTTCTTAGATGTCTCGACACTAATGAAGCACATGCAACCTTAAGAGAAATACATGAGGGTATATGTGGGTCTCATTCGAGTGGTCCTACTCTGGCCAAGAAGATAACGAGACTTGGGTACTACTGGTCAACCATTGAAAAAGATGCACTAGAATATGTCAAAACTTGTCACCAATGCCAAGTTCACAATGATTTGATCCACGCTCTAGTGCAGGAACTTCGCCCGATTACCTCTCCTTGGCCCTTCGCTCAGTGGGGACTCGACCTCGTGGGTAAGATCCATCCTACATCGTCCAATGGCCACAAATTCATCATCACTGCCACTAAGTATTTTACAAAGTGGATCGAGGCCATCCCCCTGACATACATAACCGACAAACAAATATCCAAATTCATCCTTAACTACATCATTTGTCAGTATGGCCTTCCATAGTCCATCATCACTGACAACAGACATCCGTTTAAAAACCAAGATGTTCGTGAGTTATGTGAGCAATTTCACATCCAACACCATTTTTCATCTCCGTATTACCCACAAGGAAATGTCAAGCTGAGGCATCAAATAAAACCATTGTTAAAATCCTCAAAAAGACTGTCAATGATGCTAGCCATGACTGGCATATTCAACTCAACCCTGCTCTATGGGCTTACCGTACTAGCATTCGTACGCCTACAGGAGCCACTCATTTTTCCCTGGTCTTTGTAGCTAAGGCCATCTTGCCCATCGAGGTTGAAATTCCTTCCCTACGAGTCTCCCTAAAGGGTTTAACTAATGATGAGTATAGACAGTCGTGTTTGCACGAGTTGGAGATGTTAGAAGAAAGAAGGCAAAATTCCCTTAACCATCTCCAAGCGTATCAGAACCATCTTTGTTGCAGTTACAATAAGAAATTCATGGTCTAAAAATTTGGCATTGGTGAGTTAGTCCTCATGCAGAACCCTAAGAACTAGGTTGACAGAGAAAAGTCGAGCAAGTTTGAACCAAACTGGTTGGGTCCTTATGTCATCGTATCTTCTTTTGGTCTGAAGCGTATCAACTAGCTACTGCAAATGGTGAACAACTAACAAAGCCTATCAATAGTCTACATCTCTGAAAGTTCTACGCATAACATCAGAAGATCAAACTAAAAACCTTAAAATACAAAAAAAAAGGTAAAAAAATTGTTGCCCTGATGAAAACCTGGCAAACAGGCGTCTTGGCGACACCAAAAAAAAAAGCAAAATGACAAAAATAGTAAAGAAAAATAATTCGTCCAATAGTGAAAACTTGACAAACAAGCACCATGCATAGTCAATCATTGCTCGGCCATCTACTGTTACTTCATCTACCTAGGCCTAGGATGGAACACATTTCCCATCACTATCACACCAATTGCCATGACATCATACCCTTCCTCTCATGGTTGATAAATGGTTGACATCAAGTCCTCTTTACTGTCCATCTGGTACCATAGGCACATCCCTTTCACATCCTTTAAAATTGGCTAAGTCTTGGACCTAATTGGGGGAAAATTTTGATCATGTGACTGTAGTGGATATCGTACATGGCGTGACAATTGTATAACGTCCTGAAAAATACAAAAATATTGTAAAAAGTCTTGAAAAAAGACAAAAACATTGTAAAAATTCCTGAAAAAAACAAAAATATTGCAAAAAGTCTTGAAAAAAGACAAACATTGCAAAATGTCCTAAAAAAAGACCAAAAATATCGCAAAATGTCCTAAAGAAAGACCTAAAAATTGAAAAATGTCCTTAATAAACCCCAAAAAGGTCACATATTCTAGACAATGCAAACACAGAGTCATCTCTTGTCAAGTCTACCATGTCAATCAATCAGTCTTCGTCATTTGTCCTAACTGCGTTGTCTCTGTGCATTTGCTACATAGGCAAGACTCATTTTTGGGTCCCCGTGACATTAGGTTAGTCCTTTTAGGTTTGTCAAAATAAAATCATGGCGCAATCTTTGGTCATCAAGATAAAGTCATTGGTCGTGTCGAACTATGAGGTCTCTGAGTGTATGATGTAGGCAAGGCCATCTGTTGATGAGCCCCCGAGGTCGCACTAGGTCATTCCATTAGGGTTCATGACATTACATTGGAACACACGACAAGAGTCTTCAAGTCAAGACAAATCATTTTCCAAACATAAAACTCCTAAAAACAAAGTATGACAATCATTTATTCAAACATGACAATCACATCACCATGTCAAAAAAATTGACATATGGTCAACACAAGTAAAACTTGATCAAAACAAGTCAAATGATCATAACCTATCAAACTGTCAACTCTTGGTTATCTTTCAGATGTGTCCTTCTAAAGAATAGACTCTGTCATTCATGCCTTAGGATGTGTCCTTCCTAGGCATCATCACTGTCATTTGACATTTTGAGAGATCCTTTTGACATCTAAGGATCACTCCTCTCGACATTAGTATTCTTCAGATGTGTCCTTTTGAAGAAAAAACTCTGTCATTTATGCCTTAGGATGTGTCCTTCCTAGGCATTTTCACCGTCCTTGTCATCTGACATTTTGAGGGACCCTTTTGACATTTAAGGGATCAAATCCTCTCGACATCAACATTATTCAGGATGTGTCCTTCCTAAATTTGGCAATCTTTGACATTTGTCATCTTGGCATCATCAAAACTTTGACACCCCGACATCTCATTGTCATCAATCCTGACATCTTGACATTAAAACACAGGATACCCAGATGCACCTGGAAAACACTTGGCACTTGTCTTTTGGATTTTTATCATGTTACTAGTTTTTCAACGAGATTCTAGCAACAGGATTTAGAGAAGCAGCGATGTATCATGATGTTTAACTTGACTTGTTGACATGCATGATTACTAGTTTCTTAGGGAGGTCCTCATTTTATAATTTAGAAAAACAATGACGTATCATGATAATGGCTCTGTTTGTATTTTGGCAATCATGCTACTAGTTTCTCAAGGATGTCCTGGAAATAGGATTTAGAGAAGTAATGACATTTCATGAATTGTCCTTATCTTTTCTGCTTGTGGTTGATTATGACAAAAAGACTGGGGCATTTGCGCTCTTCATATGAGTCATGATCATCTTTTTCTATGACTTCTTGTCTTATGTGATGGTACGACCTTGTACACCTTGATCTATGTCATATCATGGTGTTTATTGGCCATTACAACAATTCACCCAATGATGATTAAGAGCAATAAAAAGTACAAGTCCTATGGTAAAGTTTTGAAGGATTTAGTCTAGAAGCTAACATGCATCTCCTTTGGTTTGGTCATCTTCTCTAAGTCCATCTCACGATGATATCCTGTGACATACAAAACATAAGTGCATACATGATCATATAAACATTGCATTAGGTCCATACATACATCATCCATAACATTAAATCATATACATTTCACGGCATATTGCATTAAAATTATTATAAACATCATGGCATCCATCCAAATAAATACATTATGCATATCATTATCATCATCACAAAATCAACATAAAAGATAAATAAGCATTGCATCATCATGGCATCATATCATAAGTAAGAATCATAGGACATACATGATAAGACATATAAATAGTACCACCATACATCATAAATCGACATCATACATAAAGAATCACATCACATATATCATAATGTATAAATCAAATAGCATCGCATAACACATATATGACCCGCATCAAAACTGCATCATCATATAGCATCATTTCGTAAAAATATACAATGTCATAGGATAGAGTCAATAGATATCCCAAAAATGGAGCTCGCAGGCTCAGTGGTCTATACATAATGTGTCATAACATAGAAGCAAATGCAATAAGCATGCCCCTAGGAAAGGCTCTCATCATCCCCTCGTGGCGAAGAGTGAGGTGGCTGAGGATCTATGACTGGCGCTAAGACAATGGGTGGACCTGTAGCAACCTCTCTGTGTGCAACCAATGGAACTGACACTGATGACATCATCTCCATGGCAATAGACACCTGTGATGACATTGCAGCTTGACTCTAAGAGGCCGAAGGCTCTGTCACTAGTGGCTGCCTCTGTACTAATCTTTTCCCTAAACTAGCGGACCTATGACTGTGGCTCGAATGATGACTCAAGGCATGCCTGTGAGAGTGGCGGGACCTGTGCCCTGATGTGTGCCCTGATGAGGTAGACCCTCCTGCACTCGTGTGACTCCTCCTACTGCTCCCACTCCTTGATTTGTGACCACTACCTGTCCTTGTCTGTGACCGCAACAGTATAGGATCTCATCACTTAGGAGGCACTGCCTGCTCATATAGTGTCCTGTACTTCCCCAACTGAGTGCTCACCCTGGCAAGCTCGCGAGCAATGTCCCCAGAAGGTCCTAAGCATAACGCTACAAATTCCATGCACCACTGTGCTGAATCCTACTAGTGGATCATTGCCTGGTCTTGCTCTACTCGAGCCACCTCTAGCTCTACCCACAGTGCCCTGACCTCCACCACACTCTCATCTAGTCTCCTCTGAAGATCTGCCACCCTCTGGTTTGTCGTGGCATCCTGGGGCAATGTCGAGGAAGACGGTATCTCCTCCTCTCCCTCCACCATCCTCCATCTTAGGAGTCTCTCGGCCTCATCCATGGTGTCATCATCATCCTCTCCATCGACTCCCTCATCTATTTCCACATCCACATCCTCCTCCTATCTAGCCTCCTCGGCCACATGCTCCTCCTGTCTCTCCTCCTACTCCAGCCTCGTTAGCTCCTCTTGTCTCTCCTCCTCCTCCTCCTACCTTGGCTGCTCCTCCTCCTCTCTCTCCCCCTCCTCGGCCACCTCTGGGATGGCATCTAGTGTCGCTCTCGCCACACATGGTCGCACCCTCCTGCCCTGTCTATGGAAATCTCTCCTCTGTCTCCGGCCGTCTCCTCCATCATCCCCATCATCTCTATCATCTCCACCCCGCCCTTCGTCCCTACCTCCATCTCACCCTCCACCTCAGCCTCCATTTCTCCCCCTGCCTCCATCCCGACCTCCATCCCTCCCCCTACCTCCATCTCTGCCTCCATCCATCCCCCGACCTCTGCCTCTATCACCATCTTTGCCCCTGCGCCTAACTCTCGACACACATGGTATGACTGACCTCTTGTCCATAGGTGTTGGCCCATCTGAATCTGTTAGTGGCACTGGTCGATGTGCCTGCCACCATAAGTCATAATCGGTTGTAGTCCCAGGATCTCCCTCTCCACCTCTCCAACCCCACTACTGGGCTACTAGCCCATCAATCTGCTACTCGACAAAGGCTACGGGAATTGCTGGCCCCCAAGCTGCCTCTTTGGAGGATTGAGCATACTTGGTTGTGCCTGTAGGTACACCCTGCTGCTCTCCAAACTGTTTGAGGACACGCTGCGACAAATACATCTCTATAATCAACTGGCTCTACACTGTCATCCCTATCAGATAATGATACTGTCTACAAAGGTTGAGATGGTCGACCTCATCATCCCACTACTGGCAGTCTCTATACGGTCTTCAGATGAATGACACCATAGTATCAATCTGATGCCGCCACTAAACTGTCTCCCCCATCCGTGTCTATTGAAGAGCACCAACATAGTAATACGCATAGGGTATCCCTTCGACTAACTGTGGTCTCTGAATGGGTGGACGAAATATCGCTATATACTCCCATGCCCATATCATCAAGAGTGTGCTGCTACATGAAATGCTCTTTGCCCTCTTGTAGGCAACCTCATGAAGTTGGTGGTAGAGTGTGCACAACAAACAGGGCCCCCAGGCATATACTGTCCTGTTTTGCCTCATCCCCACTATGACATCTCCCCAACCAATAGGGAATCCATGTCTACGACGGTCAGGAATCAATATCCTGCCGATCAATGTCACCAAGAATGCATAGAACCGAGCATAATGCTCTGCCATAAACTCCCAGCAGATCTCATAGCCCTGGATGCTGAGTCTTGTGCCCTCATCCTAATAGTATGCTGTGAAAGTCTGATGGCCATGGCGAGGGTCATAAAAGATCCGCTCTCCTTGGATTGACACACATAGAATGCGGTAAACATCCTCAAGTGTAACGGTCGCCTCTCCCATCGACAGATGGAATGAGCATGTATCTGAATGCCATCACTCACATAATGCCGTCAATAGTCCCCTATTTGCCCGAATAGTGGGCATATAAGCAGCATAAAACAGACCTAGGGACATCAATCGTCGTCGCTCTCGTGGAGTCAACTGATCAACAAACTAGAAAGTCGACGGTCTGCTCTCTCACGTGTATATGGGGGCTAGTTGTCTCTGCACAACGCCAAACAACGTGTTAATACCTTCTAGATAATTGTCAGTATCATCAAAAAATATTTCAAAATTTGAAAAGCATCAAAATCAACCCTAATCAAAGTCAAATGTGTCACGTTGACTACATTTGTGTCGTGAAACAACAATTGCGTCATTCTATACTTCAAATGCGTTGCGACATGTCAATTGCGTCGCATCAGAGCACTTGTGTCACATGTGTCGCTTCATTCAAATGCATTGTTCAAAAAGGCGAATGCGTCACGCAATGACAAATGCGATGTTCTAACTTTTGAATGCGGCTCAAAAAGGCGAATGCGTCACAGTTTTTGGAAAATGCGTTGCAAACCCTTGGCCTGCCCTAAAAACCCCTTGCACTTGCATCACGACGCATCAAATGCGTTGAATGCAAAGTCAAATGTGGCTTATGTGCACGCATATGCATCGCAGCGCATTAGTTGTTGGCCCTAAAACCCTAATTTTGACATGCAAAATGAGAAAATTACAAAGCGGGTTAGGGGTACATACCACTGGCTCGAAACCCTTTGGCCGCCTGTAGGTCCATATGATCTCGCCGCGATGCTCTGTCACTGGAATCACCATCCTCGCTGCAATCCTCTTCGCTCTCCGCTCTCAAATTTGCCAAAGTAAATAGTGAAACTGAATTGACTTTTACCCCTTTCTCAACCTATTTATAAAGTCAAAATGGCATTTGTCAATTAGGTTATTACTGGAGGCTTATTTGACCGACTTTGACCACCCCGTTGGCTACCTTAAATGTGTTAGAATCTGAAACCGTTTGCGCCATTGTCTTTCTGCTCATTGAATTGACTTATCGGGACCCTTTCCAAATTTTTTTGTCGCCGGCCCAAAATTTTAAAAAATTTCCCGAGGGGGCATTGATACTCTATACCTTTGTCGGGGCATGACTTTAACTTATCTTCTTTGTCACAACGTGGCATGCTACATTATGACAAAGAGGGGCAAAATGTAGACACTTGAAAATGACCTAGGCCTGTAAGCTCTATTTTTACCACTTTCATCCTAGCATAATTATGACATTTAATTATGTCCTTGGTCCACATTCGACTATTGATTAAATAATTCATGTCCTTTTATTCTTCATGATTATTAAATAAATAAATTTTATTTATTTATTAAATACGTCATTAATTGTCTAAGTCTTCCTTTAATTAAATAAATTTCTTAATTTATTTAATTACCTTTATTCATTTATTCTTCCTGATTATTAAATAAATGAATCTTATTTATTTATTTAATATGACACTAATCCTCATAATTAAGTGAATTTATTAATTTATTTAATTACTAATCATATCTTCTAAATTAAGTAATTATCTTTAATTATTTAATTACCAAATTAACATTTATCTCATTTTAAATAAGTTAATTATTTAAAATGATATCATATTCTTGTATGATAGTTCATTTTAGTAAATAATCTAAAAATTGATTATTTATTATCTCACAAAATTTATATTTTGAATTAATTTAGTTCAAAATGGTAATACTCCTCCAAAAATCAAGTAATCGGGCAGATTCTTGATTTTTCAAATCTGATCTTCAGTTCAACTCTTATCTTATTGATTTTTTGAATCTCACAAATCAAGCAGTCTTTATCTTCTTGATTTTCGAAAATCTTTATTTTTATAATTATTTATCTCATTTATTCTCCACTACCGATTTGATTTTCTCAAATCACATCTCGATCACTCATTTAATGATTTTTCCCTAACCCTGATTAGGAATTATTATATTAAATCTTGTCCTCTGATTTTAGGTTTCTTTCAAAAGTCGATCTTGTCTGTCCATTTAAAATTGCATTTTCTATAAAATGCTATTTTGCTCACATTTTTAGATTAGACACATGAATTACGTTATTATGGCATATTAATACTTAGAGTTATTTGGTATTTTAGAGTCATTTTGTCATAGGCATAGGCATAGTCTTTGTTTAAATCCTTCAAAGCTTGTTTAGGAATTTGTCATAGTCATTGCTCGTACGTTCGATTTAAGGGCAATAATCAGCAAGTTAGAAGGTGCTATGAAGAGGAATCATGGAAGCTTCATCGATTATCTGGTATAAACATTTCTTCTTTTAGTTTTCAATGTACTTCGTAGTTCTTTGGGTTTATATGCTTTATTGATTTGCTAACAATCTAATAACCTGAAATTAACCCTTAGATACAGTACCAACTTGAACACCCTTAGCCAACACCATAGCTCCTATGTCATCTTGCATTCTCCACTAGAGAAAACAACTTGCACTCCCGAATCATTCAGTTTACTTACAAAAAGAAGGTTGCGTGTGAAACTCGAGATATGCAAGACACCATCAATCCCCTTCACTCTTCCATCAGGAAATCTTGATTTTGATCCTTCCATGACCAACGATCTTTAGGTGAGTCATCACCTAGGTACACCTTCCCACCATTGTACTCCTTATACTTCAAAAACCAACCTCTATGAGAGGTCATGTGAAAGGATGCACCCGAATCTATCAACCACACATCTTTTGATGCATGGGTTGCCAAGGTTGCAATAAATGCTTCTGCTTTATCTTGAGAAGATTTTTCAGATTCAAAATCAGAGAAAGACTTGTTTTTCTTCTTCTTCTCCTTCTCACATCCTTTCTGAAAATGATTGGTTTCACCACAATTCCAACATTTTGCCTTGGAATTTTTACCAGAAGACTTAGATCTCCCTAGAGACTTTGACTTTGATTTCTTTTCTTTCTTCTTGCCTTTCTCCTTCGGTCTTCCACGAACAAAAAGGGCCTCCTTGGCCATATCAAAATACTTTCTCCGCATCTCTTCAAATAACAATGAAGCATCCACCTCATCCATCTTGAAAGTAGTTTTTGCGCTTCTAATAGCCATCACTAGGTAATACCATGAGTCTAACAAAGAACACAACAGGAGCATGCAACAACCTTGTTCGTCAATCTTATCTCCAATGGAACCCAGTTGAGCAATCAACATGTTAAAGGCATTTAGGTGGTTTACCACAGATTCTCCATCTTCCATCTTTAGAGAATACATCTTTTTTCTTAGGAATAGCTTGTTTACCAGAGATTTATCTTGATAAATGTCTCAAAGTTTCTTCCACAAAGAAGCATAGGTCTTCTCTTCATGAACATTTAGGAGAAAAAAATCATCCAAATAGAGTCTAATTAGACCCTTGGCTTTTTGATCCATGGGATCTCAATCTTCTTGTTCATGCCCATTGGTCTGGTTCTAGAAACAACCCATAGAGCCCAATCTGCAAGCATATCTTCCATCTTGAGCTTCCAAAGCTCAAAGTTACGACCTTTAAACTTCTCCATCTCAATCCTCCTAGATGTGTCTTCCGTCTCTTACCTGCAACAAGGTCATGAAATGCACTTTTGCAAAACTCCCACTGAAACAAAGATCAACTCAAAAATCCCTTCTAAACCCAACAAAGGAATCAAGGCTGGCCAGGCTCTAATACCAACTAAAAGGAAACTAGGTGAGCAAAAACAACTTCCTACACTAATCTAAGTAGGGTAGAGTTACAATTTTTTTATAACACCTTATACAATTAGAGTAAAAGAAACATATAGAGAGAAAGAAGGTAGAACACCAAGTACACACAAAACAATGACACCATATATATGTGGTGAAAACCCTTTTGGGTAAAAAACCCCACCCTAAGAATTTTTTTATTTATATTACTTCAAATAAGGATTACAATGCATCTTCAAGTACAAAGCTTCTTCAACAGGTGTTTCGAAACAAACACATATTCTGGAGTGAATCTGACAGCACTTCGCTACTTGCAAACAAACTATACATTCTACAATGCAAGGCATGAAATATATAGAGATATACAAGCCAAGAGAAGCATCTAGAAGAGGATGGGAATCCAAATCCACATGGCACAATATACCACACCATAGAAATGCATTTGGACATATGTACAATATTGCAATACACCTCTTACAACCATCATAATATTTGATTCTTCCTCCTCAATCTTGGGCACCTGAAATATGTTAATAATAACTTATGATAGATGCCTTACAACTATCATAGATTTTGTCATAAAATATGCCATAAATTTTTCTATACTTACAACACTTACAACTGTAAGAGAATCCATCACAAATGACTCAAAATATATGATTCTCTTACACCTTGTCATAACCCCACTTTCTCTATGCATAAAGATGCCTTATGATGCATCATAGAATTTTTCATAAGTCAAGATTCCAAAATGGGATGCCTACCTCCACTTGGGATGATGATATGTCATCTAGTCACCTCTAATGGGGATGCCACCTAGCTGATGGGTCCCAATTTATGACATGACATTGTAGGATTTTTAACTCTGGAGATGACTCCTTTTTAGCCACTAAGCTAGGAAAGTTCTTGGTTACAAATTTCCCTACAATTTTCCTAGTTCTTCTTCTTGCCATTCTGGCACACGAATACTTTCAAAAATTAGCTAATTGTTAATGTTTGAGAAAGTTTTTGTAATGAGCTCATAGGTCCATATTGAACTCAATGGCTTCGATACCATATGTAACACATTCATTCATATTGCAAAGTAAATACTTAGGTTTTTACCATAGAAGTAAAAATAAACATATGCTTAAAAATAGGATAGGATTTTTTTTCATTTTCATACATCATTTATTGCACATGAACATAAAATGAATGTATAATACAACCTTTAAAGTTGAAATATATTAACTCATATTTGAGAAATATGATAAAACATTTCAATTACAATTCATACATGAAATACTTTCAAGTATGCAAGTTTACATAATATAATAATGATATAAGGTCAAGTCTTCCATATATAGAAAATTCTTTTGTTTCACAATCCTCTGAGTTGTCATCTACAAGAGGGAGAGCATCACCTAAGTGCTTTACCTCCAACCACAGACCGACATTCCCTCACACACCTTCCAACTGAAAGTGGCCCTACCCTTTACGAAGAGTATAGACTAAGGAACCCACAAGTATGTCATCTAAGTATCTTGTTTTGTGACCTACATAACCAATCAACCATACAAATTTAGACATCTCCAACTAAATATGACCAATCTAACTGGATATGCAATCTTGATCACAATGAACTGAAATGCAAGTAGAGACTATTGTATTACTTTGGCCAAAGATTTGATACATATCACTCACTTCCGTAGGAAGTGAATTCATACGTTCACACACCTCTAACTCAACTTGGAAACTACCTTTGACCTAAGGTTTAACATATAACTGATCGATTGACTTGTTTGTCTAACCTTTCTTAAGGATATTAAATCATAAGATAATAGCTTACTATTTATTTGGTAAACGACTAAGATGGAAATGCTTTCCTAATATTGAACACCCATGTTACATTCTCGTAACATCTTGGGACTTGGAAACTACCACTTGTTCACAAGTACTTGCACTCAAATCTTAAGAGTAAACTACTCTCCTATTTTCATGCATGTATGGTTTATAATGTTTTCAAACAATTTCATCAACTCAAGACACTTTGCCTTACACATAAGTTCTTGACTACTTGTCAATAGAATAAAATAAAATAGTAATGACTATAAAAGGATAAATTCTTTTAAAATAGTTTAAATTTCTCTATGTTTTCTCCATGGTTCTATGCACAAGAATGCAATAATATTGTTGGTAAAAATGTAGTATATAGTCTAACTTATTTTATCTAAAAGAGTACTATATTGTAGTGTTTTAAAACTTTAACCAACTCAGATTATAAAACTAACTTCTTTTAGTCAACTCAATGGAGTAAGCATTAAGCTTATCTTATATTTGTATTAATACATAACATAGAATAACCTTTGCACATTCTTTTCATATATATACATACATACTTATATATTCCAATAAGAACAATCATATCACAGACTGGAAATACAAATTTTCCTAAGAAAATGAAATAATTTTTTTAAATTATCACAATTGAGTCTTAAATCTCTTCTCTATTGTCCTTTGCAGTTTGAAAGAAAGATTAAACAAATTCTTGCACAATTCTATAAAAATAAGATCATATAATCTCTATTTCAAGTCATATGATTCATGTTAGATAGTTATTCTTTCAAATTTTATATTTGGAAACTCTTAGAATAAAACTATAAAAAATATACATGAAAATAAAATATAAAAATATGCCTAAATGAACTCTTTGTTCTACACTTTTAATATTTCAAAATCACAATTCCAATGCTCAGTCGAGCTGCTCTAAGAAGCTCAATTTGCCACAATAGAATTCTGATATGCTTTTTATATTTCTCTAGAGAATACCCAACTAAAATCTCTGCTCAAATCTTGAGAGGAATTTGCTTTATCCATTGCAAATATATGGTGTATCAATCTACAATTTAGAACTCAAACTCTTATAGACCTGTGATATACTTACAAAATTGTGCACACCATACAATCTCTGTCATTTTCTCTAAAATTCTATAGTCTTCATTGGATAATTTTCAATCGTCTATAATAAAAGACACTCTTATTCACTAATATGCACTTCTTTTCCTATTACTTGTTAATTGTGCTTTTCAGCCCAATCAGGTTAGGCTAGGACAACACTAATGTTTTCTACTTTGAAGAATGAGGAAGGTACACAAAAGATTATACTAAAGTTACACATAATCATGAAAATAGTTCCATGAAATGAATTTTTAGTTTTCATTATGCAATTGCTTTACAAAAAGGAGGAATAGTACACAAACTTTTGCATAAGGTAGTTGCTTAAATTCATTACAAGAAATATGCTTATAAGTTTCCCACACAAGCCATGGGAATAACTAAATAAGATGTAATAAAATATAAATTATACATCTGGAAGTAGAAGAAGACATGTAAGAGAAAGGGATTCGTCATTGCTTGAATAACGAACCCCATTGTTGATCAACTGCATCTTCAATTCCTTTGTTGATAGCTCCAGAGGTGTCTATAAAGGACAAAGGAAATGATGTTAGAGCTCATGATTCCATGTCTCTTATATGTCAAACCATCAAATATACAACATGTCTCTTATTAAGCATCAAATCAGAGAGTTAAAGGTGTCTCAAGATCATATACACGGTTATCATGAAGATCCGAGAAGAGTAAAGATCATCTAATCATCAGAAGAAGCTCTGGGCCTCTTAGTTTTCTTAACTTATTTGTTGACTGTGTAGGTACAGGTATAATCTTATCACACAAATCAACAAGAATCATATGAGGGTGTAGTGGGAGTTGATGCTGCAAAACATATATATGGAGTAAAATGCATATTGTATAAACCTCATTTTCCAGTGTCTATGATGATATAGGAGCACATACTTTGTGTACTTGGGTACAATTGAGAAATGGTTATGTAGGAGCTGAAGGATACTCGCAACCTTTTTGCACCATCATTAACCATCATGAAAGGAATTGAAAAATGTTGACATTAACTTCAATGGGCAATGCTTATTACAAAGATCAAAGGGTTTCGAGACAAGTAGCAAACCTTTAAGGAGGAAATGTAAATACAAGATAGTGACAACCAAAGTCCATAAATGAAAAGGAAGGCAGTCTTTTCATTGGTGACAATGATTAGCATTAAGAACAAGGAACTGTGCAATCTTAAGAGCAAGGGTCTGTACAATCATGAAAAGACAATCGACTAAATGCAAAAATATAGTCACAGTCATAACCAAGAATATCATACATGCTTGGAGGACTTTGAAGGCAGGTTTGTGTATTGAGAAGACAACCTACTTAATGCAAGCCTGGATAGTTAAATAAAGGGGAACTACCTCCTAGGTTCTAAGGATAGTCCTATGTCCAAGGTCAATAAATAACAGGTTTGAGCAAGGACATTTCACAACATTAAGAGCACAAGACTAAGTTAGAGAAGGACATTGATCAAGGTATACTATCAAGTTACATATTGAAAACATATTCATAATGTCAATCATGTTTAGTGTAGGCCTACCATGCAAAGGAATAGAGACATTCACAGTGGAAAACTTCAAGAAGCATCTAAAGATTGAATGTATTGTTCCTGCAGTAAAATCACAATTACTTGTGAGTGATAAATGACTTTGTTGTCTAAGGCATGTAGGAGACATCCGATGAGAATAAAGGATGCACTATTTTCCATGAAGATTGTCAACCATGTTAATAGTGGTACTCATGAGGCATAATTACTTTGTTGAAGCCATGAGTTGATGAGGATGGTAGGGGTTTAAAAACAATAGTGACAAGAGGTAATGATAATGAGAGATAGTTTTATGAAAGAGACATTGATAGAGATCATCATGGAATAGTTCACAGTGAAGAAGATGGTCCAAACACATGGATAATGAACTCTTCATAAGGACAGTCAACAAAGCATTGAGGATAGTAAAAAAATAGAGCATAATAGCAATGGTGACAGTCAAAGGGAAGACTCAAGGTAATATAGATGATTAAGATTTCAATAAAATGCTATCATAGTCATACAAAAATAATGTACTTGGAGGGACATCAAAAGGATAGTTAGTTATAACACAAGATAGCCATAGAATTCTATCATGGTGATGGTTTTGGCAAAAGAGAGTAGCATAAATTGAAGCTAGCATGCACAATCCAGTGACTTCATAAAGAAGGAAAACCCATTAGAATGGATAAAGAGGTTTCATGTTTAAGTGCAAATCATGATAAAAGGGATAATATGCATATCAAAGTACAATTTCTTATGATATTCAATGACAATCATAACTGTGTTATGATGATAATGAGGAGAGTTTAATGGACATGAAGAAGAGAATTACTATAGATCATAACATGACAATAACAACAAAGTATAGTGCAGTGACTAGTTCATATTGTTTACAAGTGGCAGTCACCTATATGATGATGAATGGTAATTCAACTAACCATATTCTGTGAAAAAAATGTCAAGACAGTCCTTTGAGACAACCATTGCATGAAAGGAAGTAGCCATGGCAATTGAAAGGAGATCATCATTCTCAGTTGAGAGAAATGTTGAAGGGAAGTCTTGAAGGCCTAGAAAGAACATAACATGTATGATGCAATAAGACAATGATAAAGAATGGCAACAGTAGCAGGAGTAAGCAAAGATGTGGATTTGGGTTTTATCTCTCAAACCCTAGTAATATGGTGAAGGGTTTCTTCAAAAAGAGCCACGACCTAGTAGAGGTCTTAGGGTTGCAATGGGTTTTGAAAATATATGAGCATGGTGAAACCTTAGACTGAAAACTTGTAAAGATGCTTACAAAAAACACAAAGAATAGAGCATTTTTATCATCTCTTTCTAGGAAAAAGAAATATCTTACGTTTTCAATAGATGGCTTAAGAGATAGAAGCAAAGACATAGATAAAGAAAGATCAAGACCTTGTGATCATGAAATACCATAGGAAATAACATATTTCATCATCTTTTTGTCATAACCAGAGCACCTACAATTTTTTCTTTCACAGATATAAAAAAATCTCAACACTTTCATTCATAATGGATTACTAGCAAGGAGGACAAATTCAACCATCCACAATCACAATGAGCTTCAAACCCTTGGTAGTAGGAGCAACAACATGGAGAAATTACGTGAAAATGAATCCAAAGTGTGCCCATGAGTAGGGTTAGGAACTTCTTTTGAGTTTCCCAATGAAACCCTAACTTTGGCCGGCCAAAGTGCTTTATTTCACTTATTTCATAAAATTGCATGATGGTTAATACTTAGGCCGTGTTCAAGACCTTTCTTGACATTTTCCTAGTAGAGTATTTACCTTAATATCAAAATTATGGTCTTTCTTCAAATTTTGGCACCCAACAACATAATACTCTCCTTTTTTGCATACTCACAAGACATGTATTAGGCTATTTTAACACTTATTAAGTTAATGGTCAATTAATTACCTTATTACTTGTTAGAATAATTATGATATTAGTCTATTTTAACATTTATTAAGGTAAGTAACCGTTAGTGTTACCTTTAATACTTGTTAACATAGACTAATAGGTGCCCTCTAAATATGCAAAAAAGGAGAGTTGAGTCAAAATCAGTTGAACTAAGGTGTTATGGATGCATTTAGACTACTATCTTTAACTTCAAGTCAAATTGAGGTGTTTTTGGAGTTCTCTTTGATCAAACAACTTGAGAGGGGGAGTTTGGAGCTAAATTAGCTCAAATTTGAGCAGTTACGAGCCCTCATTTTTAGGCTTTTATGTTTTGCTCGTGCAACATCTTGGGATGGATATTTTGGAGTGTAATTGACTCCTCTTGGCATTTTGGGACTAATTTTGTATTATAGGAGGAAAAACTTATACTTTTTTCTTAGTTCTTGCTTTTTTTCCTCTCTTGAACATTACAAAGAGACTTAAAGTTTTGTAGCTCAGCATATTTTTATAGTTTTAATATAACATTAGATATTTTAGCTCATTTTTTTAGTTATTGTAGAGATTCCTTCTATTATTCAATATAATCAGGTGTTTACCTTCTTCTTTTTAGGTGTTGTGTCTCTTACGAATGATCTTGATGAAAATTTGATGTGTTTTAGTATCAAAACCTTTAAATTTTTGTCTCATTCATGGTTGCATGGATACAAAAGCAGTTAATCATCATAGGTCATAAGTTGTGCCATTGATTTGTCTTATCTTCCAAGTTGTTAAAATGTTGTTTTACTTCAAATAAGATAGATTTCTCAAGCCTTTTTATGAAGTAGTTATGTGATTAGATTGCCCAAACTGAGCTTTGTAAACATATTTTTTGAAAAGTAGTTGTGAATCAAGCTGCATGTTAGTTACATCTTGGTGCATCACCTCCTAGAATTAGCTTTTCCATTTTATCAGCTATCCTTCTTCCTTTTCCCCTCAAAATTCATTAGTTTCTAGGAGATCTAAAGGGGAACCAACCCATAATCTAGAGATTCATCTTCATCACGAGCAACCCACAGGCTCAAAGACGTTTCCATGTTTCACAGGATTGCTGAGCCTCCAAGCTTTGCATTTAGGTGCAATCCTTCGTGACAACATTACTCTCCTATGCAATGCCTAAAAGAAAAGTGAATGAATAACTATAATCTATTTTCCTTTTACTAAGGCTCCCAGTTTCTCCCACATAACTCTTAGACTCTCAATAATAATTCACTTCCATATACTTAGTTCTCCTCTCCTTAAACCTTTAATTTCTCTCAGAAAAACAAGAATGAATTAATGAATCCTCCAAAAGATATCCTTTACTCTCCTTTTGCCTGTGATTTCTCCCTCAATTGCTGGTATTAATTACTAACTAAAAATTTAAGTTTGGGTGACACTCCCCACTCATTAACTTAACAAGCTAAAAATAGAAGTTTATGCCCCCTTTATGGTTCAACCAACAATTCTCATTATCCCACTCCATTATGACTCATTCAATGGCTGATAAATATGCATTCATTGATAGTTTAAACTGCCACTTAGTGGCTTGAGTTTTCTATTAGAATTGATGCACCACTATGGTGGTTGTAGCTATGACTTTATTGCCATTTAAATTGGCTATTATAAAGCCTTTGATGGAGGCTTTAAGCCCCACAAAGTGCTTGTTAATGCAATCAACTTTAAATTATTCTTACATGCTTTTGGAGTATGTCGATCAACTTTTTAATATGCCAATTTATATTATATATAATATATATATATATATCTCCATTTATATATCTATATGTATATATAATCGATTATATATCCATTAAATACTTATATATATCTATTTAATTCTTATATATGTATACTTATATATTTTATATTTTTATTTAATACATTTTAATAATAGCCAATTTGACTTAATATAAACAAAATTGGAAAATCAAAGAAACAATATGATTCTTATATATATCACTTTATTTTTATTGAAAAGACTAGGCCAAAGACTTGACAAGGTTTAACCTTACCTTACGACTTGACCCATCTTGGACAAAACACAACAATTGACTCAATGATAGGACTACAATACTTACTCGATCTAGTTACTTAGACCTATGTGAGTGTGTGCTTGACTTATTTGGTATACACTTGGTTATTTCCAAAGTCTATACTTCTCTCTTCGGTGATACTCTCCCTCTGCCTCTGGAGGGTAAGAACCCAATCCTACATTTCACTTAGAAATCCAATCAAATAGTTAGCTTGTTATTAATCACAACATCCTCATAAACTTGATACAATAATAATAACCATTAAAACTGAAACTCATTACATTGCATTTAATTTCATCAAAATGTCAAATAACATGCAATCATCTAGACTAATATCAAAACACATTTTTAACATAAATAATAAGTTAAAAGTAATTTGTAAAACAAACTCTGGGTGTACCATTTGATCATTATTAAAATAATTAATTTACATCCAAGGGTTTGACTAAGGAGAATATATCCACATAGCAAGCTCCTAAGGGCATTCATCTAGTTTTTAGAAATAGGTCTAGACATTAAGACACATAGATTTCAAACATCAAAAGGCGCACAAATTATTTTTGCAGGTAGATGTCGAATTCATGTATCAAGTTCATTTTTATAAGTGCAAAGATCATTTTGTGGTGCAAATTTGGCCAAGAGCAGTAAATAAGTTAATTTTATTAGTGTGAACATGATTATTTCCCTAATTGGTTCTCTTCTAGAACCTATTCACACCTAAATGTTTAAGTTTATTTTGGGTAATTTTAGGTTACATTTAGGATACTTATCTCTTTGCGACCCATGTCATATGATTACAAGACTTGTGATGATCCTATATTGTCCTAGCTCTCACCTTGCTTTTACAAGCAAGACTTCTCTTGTACATTATACATTTTGTATGAGTATTAACAATGTAACATATTTTATTGCTTTTATCTCATGTGTGTGAAAGATTATTTGATGTTGTAGAAGATTGTTGCTCCTATAAATCTTTGTGACTTCAACAATTTTATAATCTTCATAACCTCTCATTTCAAGTTTCATAAAACATTAATTAAGATTATTGAACATAACCTTTAACAAATCACTCGAATATCAAAGAAAACTCTTTATCTTCCCTTCTATCATTTCAAAAAAGAAAGGTTTAAATTATTAGTGTCTCGAATCCCTTACTAATTTTATACTTTACCCTAAAACTTAATAAAAAGCATGTTTTATTTACTTTACACATACATCTTTATTGGATTTGACCATCCCCCGTAGTTATTCAATCCAGGTCCGAGGACCACCTAGACGTTTTTGGTTTGCGAGCAGTACAAACCGGAATTTGCTTTAATTCACTTTGATTCAATCAAACCAATGTTCCACACATCTGAATTCATGGTCAACATCCACAAGGTGTACGCCTCTTCCAAACCCAAAACCCTTCGAAGGCTAAAACCTCGTGCTATTCTACCAAGTGCGGTTGCAAACAATAGATCTTTTATATATTCAGTTTTTATTCAAGCAGCCATTTCTAAAGTTATTTCGCAACTCAGTGCACACCGTTTGATTAGTCTAGTTCATTTCCAGAGAACATTTCTATTAGCAAATGGCAGCTGCTACTTCCCACCATTTATCTGCATTGTCTGCAACTTTAAGCCACAATGGTGGTAACAATGGCAAGCAAATATGGGGGAAAAGCCTTAGATCAGCCTCTTCTGCTAAGTTTCCATCCAAGTTAGCTAGAAAAACAGTGAGAATGGCTCTCAAGGAAGATGGGCCATCAGTGGCTGTTGTGGGTGTGACTGGTGCTGTTGGCCAGGAGTTTTTGAAGGTGTTGGCTGAAAGAGATTTTCCCTATAGGAGTCTTAAGCTACTGGCCAGCAAGCGATCTGCAGGAAAACACACGACTTTTGAGGTCAGTTAGGATTGGTCATGTCTTGGATTTTGAGGGAAGTCATATTTTGGTAAGTAGCAGTACCGAGTGCTCATTTTGTTATTGTTTTTTTGAATCTTTTTAGGGACGAGATTATCTTATAGAGGAGCTCACAGAGGACAGTTTTGGTGGTATTGACATTGCTCTTTTTAGTGCTGGTGGCTCCATAAGGTCCATTCGGAATCCTTCTCACAATGCATTTTTAACTAGTTTTAGGTTTATTAATGACTATTTAGCAGTTAGAGTTTCTGCCGTGCAATGGTCATAGATGCCATTTTTTTTGTGATTTACTGCAGTCAGTATCTAACAGTTGAGCCATTTCAAGTTCAACGATCCATTTCTAGTGAGTAATCATTCCCTGTATGACTAATATCTCTGGAGCTTGAATGGTCAACCTGGCACCCATGCAATCAGGTGATGCTCATAGGGGTGAAGCTGCGGAATTGAAACTAATGACAATAAACATCCAATATCCCCAATTCTCACCTCTAGGAGTTGCACCCGGTAACTGGGACATCCCAGAGTTCATACATCCCAGTACTAATGCGGTACAAGCGTTGGGTTTACCGGTACCCACAATAAAGCCAGCTTAACCGTTATTTTTTCTCCACAATCAAATCTATTTAGCTTGCTGCCCTGTTTTGTGTTACAACTTTTTTAAAGCTACTCTCCAAGGTAATAGGTTTGTGTAAAATGGATCAGATAAACTCACTACCCACATGAAAATGCCAATTTTCGCAAGAGAGACAAAGGTTATGACAATGCAAGAGGAGAGAATCTGAAGTGGTGCTAAATAATTATTTCAATATGCTGGCTATTTAAGGCAGAATAACTTAGCTCACAAATCACATCAATACTCGATCATAGTCAATGAGTTGGACTTCAATATTAATTATGCAACTCAAATACCATATGGGTTTGCTGAGTTTTATAGGGTGAGGCTATTCAGATAATCTGGGACTTACTAATCAATGATTATGACACATGATGGTAGTTATTTTTCATAGGGTAAAGTAGATCTTATTTTTGTAACTGAATTTGCACCGCTAGTGTACCATGTACGGTAGCAGGGCATGTTATTGAGAGTGTACTACATTTCTGCAAGTGGCAGACAATCTTAAATACAATGCAATGCTGTGCCTGGAAAAATACAAATCGGTGTTTTTACTATTTCACTGGCCACCATAACCCACAATGCAAAATTAGGGTTTACCACAAAAGAGTGGAGATATTCTTGGGAATGACTAAACGCTGACAGCAATTCTTCTTATGCAGTGTCACCCCTCTTCCAACTGACATAGCATAGACCCTGTGGAATTGAATGTCATCATATTCCATTTTAAATGCTACTTATGACTAACAAGTTAATCTACTGTTGGCTGCTGTAAACTCCATCTTGGAGTCATGGGTTTTTGACTATCTGCAGCAGCTTCACCAAATTAAACAACATTAAATTTCCCAAACCTATTTGTGAATGTGCTTGCGTAGCAGGCAGGGGTTCCACATTCATTTCATATTTTTTATGTGATTCTGCTACATTATGTAACATAAATTGCAAAGATCATGAAGCTGGGAGTAAGCTTATTGAGTAAATTTGCAGAAGCAGGCTTATGTTTTTTGCCATGGAGTTTTTCTATCTCCACACTAGCAAAAAGATTCTAGAGGCAATGCTCTATGAAAAATGACAAAAAAATTATTTTATATGCAGAAATACATTTTTCTAACCATGGAGATATTGGGTTGAGAAGATGCATTCTACCCTAGCATAAATCTTAAGTTTGCTTCATTTATTGTTTTCAGCAAGAAGTTTGGACCTCTGGCTGCTAAACAAGGCACAATTGTAGTTGATAATAGCTCTGCATTCCGGATGGATGATGGTATTCCTCTTGTCATTCCCGAGGTATGTGGTTTTATCCTTTTCTTACTGTATTTCCATTGTTGAAGAACAGTGAAGGAAAATCACGTGGTTTGTATATTTTGGATCCTTGGTTATTTCTCAGGTTAATCCAGAGGCAATGGCTCACATAAAGCTTGGTTCCAAGAAGGGAGCACTTATTGCAAATCCAAACTGTTCAACTATTATCTGTCTCATGGCAGCTACACCTCTTCATCGTCATGCAAAGGTATATATTATTGCACATGATTAAAAATGATTAATTTAGTCCCTTCTTGATTCATTCCATTCTAGCACAAGCAATTTTGTAATGCTACAACTAATAATTCTACTCTTGCATCACTTTATTAATTGCGATCATAGTTTCAAAACTTGGACCTGGAGAAAATTTGGTATCCTGAAATTTTGACTTTGACTTAGGACTTGCACAAAAAATTGACATATTAAAAAAATAAAAATATTAAATTCATAAAATTAACTTAAATAACATGCAAAATAATATTAAAATCATTAAAAATGAATTTAGATAATGCATAGGTAGATTAATTTTAGATTGAAAAGGAGTCTAATATCCATTAGATTACAATTATTGGATTCAATTTTTTTAAGCTAATTGCTAAGTCATTTCTCTATCAATTGCATAGAGTTGATTATTAGAGTCCCTTCCACACCCTCGTAAACATGTAACTCATCAAGAATTGTGACTCTTAAGGGTTTTTTGAGCATCATCCTCTCTATACACTTGTCGAGGCTGTCCATAATTTCTTTATTGGTCTTAAAGGAATTAGAAAAGAAAAATATTGGGGTTCAAGAAGTAGGTTGATGCATGTATGTGTTTGTGGAGCTATTTGTTCCATCTGTGATCAATTATGCACCAAATGCATACATTCTTTTATTTTTCTCATAGTAGTATTGGATAGCCCCCTTGGCCTTGTCAATGGCCTCATATAGATAACCCATCGAATTTTTTAAGTTAAGTTAATTGAAATTTGAATGATAACAAGAAGGAGAAAAGTAATTGATAAGTTGAACAAAATTGCGAAGTATTGTAAGTTTGCACTTGTGAAGTTTAAGGTTACCTTGACGATCTTGTTTGTGCTTTTTTCAAATACATTATCAAAAAATATCTTCATTACTCTTTCTGCTTCCAACTTCTTAGAATATGGAGACCCCAACCATCATGTGCTCTTAAACAGGACGGGGGATCGGCCTCAGAGTGGGTAGACCCGGCGCAGGAAGAGACAACAACAGATCGGGGCAACTTAGAACCAACCATTATTCCTTTGCGATAGAGGATATTTTCTTTCTTGGAGGGACCAACGACTCTCATTGGTGACTTGATCCCGGGGCGGGTGGTTCGGGATATAGGGACTACGAGGAAAAACATACAATTCCGATAATAGTAAGGGCGTGCAAATCTTTCTGTCTCAGCTTGGGATGCATTTTATATATATATATATAGGAACGAGGGCGAGTAGTTCCTCCGTGAAGCCTGGGTATTTGGATTGATCAGAGCCCCTCCACGCGGGAGTCTATTCAACTACTAATGAAATTGAAATGCTATGCAATGTGATGAAGTTTGTGGGGAACTGTGTTCCCAATCATAGAAGATCCTTTCCTTTGATGCGCTCTCTTATCAAGTGAAGCACTTAGGGGCTATTGTAAATTAGTGATATATATAGTTTCTTCAAAAACATTTTACATCCATCCATTTTTTCCCATGCCTTCAACTAGAAGATCAATGCAATGGGTGAACAAGGGCCCCAAAAATGGTAGGTTGCATCCTTTCAAGAAGTATCCTTGATACTACATATGATCTTACATTGTTAGGACCACAACTTGGAAGTCATTTCAAACATAGTGCTCAAAGTCTACGTTTGTCACTTCACAAGAGCAATCAATGAACTCCAAGAACACTAACTAGCCACTTGAAGCCACTAGAAAGGTTATCAATGCTCAATTCTTGCCATCTAGCTACAAATTAGACAAAACAATGTAGCCATTTTTGCGCCAAATTCTTTATGATCTACTAGGTGCCTTGAACCCTTTCTCGACAAAGGTTAGTGCTTTGACCAATGATTCCCAATATGGGATTCTTGCCACATGGAATAATATGTTATAGTTGCAAAAACTTGTGGCAGCCATTCATGTATCATGGTGCTTCTCCTAGTTCCAAGCAGTAGTTTTGAGTGAAGGTTACTGAAATAAGCTAACCAATTTTTTCGATGAAGTAACACAACATAACCAGCACTTAACCAACTTGATTAGCGTTAGCTCCAAATAGAAAACCAAACTTGAAAAGAACTCACACCAAGAATGCACACTCAATCCCAATGAGGAATAGGTGTTGTCATATGGTGGAGGAGCTAAATGAAAAATACTTAAAAGAAACTACTCAACGTCAAGAATGTGCACTCAAGATCCCACTGAGGGCGAGGTGCTAACATATGACGGAGTGTTGAATTGAAACTAGAAATGAATAGGCAGATAACCAGCCATGAAGAGCATTTCCACACTACCACCAAACAGTGGGGGGAAAAGATTACAATTAAAACAATTCGTCCGCTGCGGCGGGCATCCACAGGGTTGTGGGGATTCACCACTTGAGAGTGGGTACAAGAGTAATACAAATCCAATTATCCACACTGGGTAAACCATCCAAGGGTACTAATGTGAAATTAAAGAAAGAATTGCAGCAATAAAGGACTGGAACAGTACTACTGTTTACAGTCTTACAATATGGAAAAAGAGCTGCAAATTACATGAAAATTACAATAGATTCAATGTACCATGATACTGGATGATTCCATGTTAGACATCAACAATAAATGATGAAGAAAGGACTGAAGATTCAAACTTAAACAAGTCTGATGTAAAATAACAATTCTGGAAATTCTGATCAGCAACTGTGAAATTCAAAGAAATATTCACAACTCACTCAAAATACCTCGTTTTGTGTGAAACGAAAACCAATGAGCTGCTGGAAGATAGGCGCCCAACATTAGATGAAGAAACAGCAACAAAAACTCGTAATTTAATTCTTACACGAATCCCAATGCAGCAAGAATGGTACGGCCTTCATGAGGGGCGATTTTGACAAGTAAAAATCAACAACTCAAAATTAAAATCTGAAACTCTCCAAAGATGGTCGCCTTGGGTGTAGGAATGGATTGGAAAAGTACCCACAAGCAAATTAAATTCACACAAAAAGCTGTATGCAAAAACCACTTTCAGCTGTGACTGCATCAGCAACTTCAAAACTGGAAATATCATTAAAAACTTCAACTGTTGAGCTCAATCTGCTAGTCTGGATGAGAAGCAGCAATGAAAACCAACTAGGTGTTGTATTTCAAACACGAAATTGGATTGGAACTAGGAGGTAAGCATCCCTCGAAGTAAAAACCAAGTTGTCATTTCGACAGCATAACATTAGCATAAATTCATAGATAATCAGCTCTTCAAACAGCAGCAATATATAAGCTTTAGTTGGCAAATGAAGCAACAAGAACTCTTCAAATTCCAAGAAGTTGAATCAATTCAACTTCCAAAAGGGACCACCTTTTTGCCTTTTTACTTTTTTTGAAATAATAAAATATCATTCAACTTCCCCTTTAGGCATCCATTTCATTTTGCAACAATAAAGCATTTATTAAATAATTAAATGCTCACTTGACCCCTTTATGTCCCCTTCTTTAAAACAACTTGAAGTCATCAAGCCTAGGCGTGGGGTACAACTTCAAGACATAAAAATTGACTAAGTTTGAAACTCAGTCCAAGGAGAAAACCAAACCCAAAGCCAAACTAGGACTGATGGATAACAAGATGACTTGAGTTGAACTGCTGATGATGCCACTGCCAAAATTAGACACTGCCAAAAATAGTAAGTTTACCTCAAAACCAACAAAAAGTAGAACTGAGCTGGAAGCAAGGCTTAATGAAAGCTGACAACTGAACCACTGCCAAAATTAGTATTTACTAAAAATAGTAAATACCTAGAAATTCCACAAACCTCCAAGCAAGGAAACCCTAATTTCACTTTTGATCAACCTACGGATTTCCAGAAATAGGCTATCAGTCAAAGAAGAGCGTATGGCCAAAATGGGGACATTACAGTTGCACACCAAGATTATTATGAGGAATACAAATGCCCTATGAATGCAATTGGATTTAACTCTTTCTAGTGGATTAGTCCCCAATCCATGGGCCAAGACAAGAGCTTACTAATTTAGTATCTAAATTAGGGGTTATTCATCACAATTGAAACTATGGTAGCCGTGCTCTTCTTTTCTATTTTTTCTCCTTGTATATGGAAAGGAGAGCACTCATCTCTTGTGCAATTCCAAGTTGCAATGGAACGTAGGACTACACATCTTCGCTAGGGATTTGTGCAAAGTGGTAGGTGAGGCAATCAATGCCTCTTCTTATCTGGAAACCATAGTAGTTACATATCACCATTGTTGCCTTTGAACCTAGTTTGCTATGCTGCCAGGCAGGGCCCTTGAACTTGCTATTATTATGATAAGTTGAGGATACCATTTTCTATGTCCTTGCATACCCTAGCAAAAAAGCAATTAGCTTTATACTTTTGAAACCCTAGCAAAAAAACAATTAGCTTCATACTTTGAAACCCTAGCAAATAACAAAAAAGGAAGATAGAAATAATTTAAAAAAGTTTTGAAATTGTATAACAAATCTAAAATGGAAGAAAAAAACCTTCAAAAGCAAAAACAATAAACCATTAAACTAAGCACATTCCTCTCAAATCATTCAAAATTCTGCCAAAAAATTCTTCAAATTTGATGATAATAACTTAACAAGAACTAAAAAGTGGTTATATGTTTGAGCATTAAAGAGCAAAGCATAAAAGTAATAAAGTGAGGGAAATAAATTTCTTTTGTTAAAATCACATTTTCATGCACATTGTCTTTTCAAATGGTTTGTGAGTTTTCTTCAAGGACTCGTGAGTACTTATTTCAACTCACCAACCAAGTTGCTATCAAGTTACTCATCTACGTTCTCTGGCTTGCAAGTACCCACCAAATTTTAAATCCATGGTTGGGATAATACATAAGTAAGACTTGAACAAATATATTAGAGCTAGGTAGTGTAAGTAGGATTTCCTATAGTCATTTAAACATGTGGTGGAGAGCAAATAAATACACGTGTGCCACGGATTTCTAGCATGACAAGGCAACCTTTGGTCAATAAGGCTAAAAGAGCATGAATATCCAAATGAACCCTTAAGATGAGGATTAGAGTGTGACCATTACCAAACCTATTAGAGATGGGTATGGTTAGGTGTTCATCATTAGCAGTGTCATGGGAATTGGGTTCATTAATTTAAGGTTTGGATCAACTTGCCATTTGTGTCCAATCCAACCCAAATATGAAAGTTCATCTATGACAATTACAAGGCAGACTTAGCAAATGAACCGTAATCACCTCTTTATGGAGTCACAAATGGAGCAACGACAACATGTCTCTCCACAAGGCAAGAAATGGACCCTCTAAGAGTAGAGGCACCTTATCTTTCTGCAAGGTCCCGAAGGGGCAACTTAACACTGTATGGGGTCACAAACAGATCCTCTTGGAGCAGAGGTGATTGGGAGGGAAATATGTTTTTGGAAGGGATTTACCAGCATACATTTGATAAACCATCCAAAGCCCAAATGCATTGCAGGGCTTCTCATGATGACCTTTTTATTTCTAATCTCCTCTTGTTTGGAAAGTATAAATCTTCAATAATAATCATTTCAAGTTCATCTCTTCCATGAAAATTTGTATCATTTTGATTTCAGATATGAATGTTCTGTTTGCTTTAAATTTTAATATTAGTTTTTCTTTCTTTCTTTCTATTTTAGCTTAACACTGGGCTCTTCTAGCTTTTCAAATATTTAGAGGAATTTTAAATTCATGAAAATAGGTTGTTTTTGTGTTTCAAATAAAGCGCTTTTTATTTATTTTTCTGTTTTAACTTTTATTTAGCTTTTTCTACTTTAGTTTTCATAAAGCTCATAAAATATTTTAGTCTATAAAAGAGATTTTGGGCATGTAACTAAGGAAAAAGAAGAAAAAAATATAGAATACAGAAGAATATCGTTTGAGTATATTTTAGTTTCAGTATAATAAATGACAGTTTTTCAAGTGTTTGTTGTTCATATTTTCACCAGTGTGTGTTTGTAGGTTATTGTACTCAGGTTTTCTGTTTTCATTGAAGTTTCAGTTCGTAGTTAGGATTTTTTTAAGTATAGATCATGCTTACCATGGCTTGAATTTAACCATGGTATCAAAGCACCATAATTGAAATCTTCCAGGTCCATGAATGGAATGTGCTGCTACTTGTGAGAGGGAGTTGCAGGAAGTTTTCAGCGTCATTTCTTAGTGATTGAAGTGATCTAGATTTGTGAGAGGTTGTGGAGTGTGACACCTTGATTGTTCTAGCGATTGGAGTGTTGATTTGTGTTAGTGTTTTAGATCAGAAATGCAATAAGCAGAAAAATGCAAAAATAATGAACACAATAACACAGCAAATACCCTGGGAAAACCCTCCTCTAGGGAGAAAAACCCAGTAACAATTATATCTCTTATATTATAATTAGAAGAGGAGAAATCTGCTTACAACTAGGCCCAATCACAAGGCTGATTTGATGAAATGTAACACAGCACCTCACCTAGATGCAAATGAGCAAAGATAATATAATGTCTTCTTTAAATAATCTGATCTGCTGCAAATAAGCAAACTCCTCTTGATGCGAACTTGTCTGGAAAAATTCAAATGATCAAATGAATGATAGCGCCTTGTATAAATACATAGCATGGTGTCTTTTCATAAAGGTCGGCCTCTTTCCCAAAAGAGACAACTTTTATTCTTGGTTGGCCTCTCCAAAAATAAACCAATATAAATATTAAGTTGCACTTGCATCTGGAATTTAATATTTGAAATTTATTTATTACTTAATTCCAAAAATCGTGGGAGAAAGAGACTCCCGCCGCTACAACATCAACACTCCCTCTTAGCTAGGGAGGTATCTTTCTCAATATCTATGTTATGGAGTCTCTCAACATGACACCCACAATGGCTACACCCATTTGTGGAAAAGAGCTCATCATGGAGTCACTTAACGTGATATCGTCATGGAGTCACTCAACATGACGTCCACCATGGCTACTCCCATGTGTGGAAAGGAACATGTGTACAAGTGCCCATCACGGAGTCACTCAACGTGACGTTGTCATGGAGTCTCTCAACATGACGTCCACCATGGCTACTCCGAGAGGGTGGATAAACACAAGTACAAGGGAATCATCACGGAGTCTCTCAACGTGATGTTGTCATGGAGTCTCTCAACATGACATCCACTATGGCTACTCCTAGAGGGTGGAAAGAACCACATCTCCGTCTCAGAGATGGACAAGGGCTTTCACCTCAAATTTCTCCGTCTCAGAGAAAAATGCATTATCAAGGGCTTTCACCTCAAATTTCTCCGTCTCAGAGAAAAAATGCATTAACAAGGGCTTTCACCTCAAATTTCTCCGTCTCAAAGAAAAATGCATTAACAAGGGCTTTCACCTCAAATTTCTCCGTCTCAAAGAAAGATGCATTACAACAAGTCTTCATGATGATGTGACTCCCTCTGAAGTTGATATCAACCTCCTGACCTCCTCGTCCAAGGTTGCCTCTGATGGTATGTTAGACTCCCTCTGAATGTAATTTCCTCCTCTTCGAAGAAATTGATTGGCTTTAGAAAAAGAAACCTTTTGAATGACTTTAGAACTTGGCTCCTTCTGAGATGTCCCTATGTCAATTTCCACAGAAGAAACAAGTTGAGTAGACCCGAATTTGCAATCTCGAGCAAAGTGACCATACTTGTCACACTTGTAACATTGAATGTGAGAGAAATCCTTCTTCTTTTTCGGTTCTGGGGCAGAATTTGGTTCTCTGTCTCCATTCCTCTTTCTTCCTTTGCCTCTTTCTCTATAAGTATGTGTAGCAAGAACTTGATTTTCTACATCATGATGGTTCTGCCCAATTCCTCTTGCTGCCAACCTTGACTCTTCTTGAATACAATCAGCTCAAAGACGATCAAACTTGGGTAACTTAGATCTCCCACTGATGCTTTGAATAAATGGTTCCCAAGTTTGAGGAAGACCATTAAGTGCCATCATAACAAGATCTCCGTTTGCAATTATATCCCCAATACTGCTCAACTGATTTCTCAAATCAGCAATCTTTATAAAGAATAAGATGACTGAATCATCTTTATCCATTTTTACATGGTGAAGTTGTTGTCTCAAAGCAAGGGCTCTGCTGGTGTTGTTGATCTCATATAATCCTTTTAGAGTATCAAACATTTCTTTAGTTGTCTTCAACTTGGAGATGATCGGTACTAGCCTTTGTGCCATTTTTCTTGCATTGGATTTTCTCAGTATCATCGGAAGGCTCGGGCATAGTACTTTCCACAAAATCAAGAAGATCATTCTCCTCTAATGCAATAAGTACCCTAGGTTTCCAAGAGTTGAAGTTTGTGGCTCCATCAAGTCTATCTTCTACCTTGACACCGGTCACCATCTTCTTTTTCCGTACAAAATTCACTTTCAAAGATCTGCCCTAAGGTCTGAAATAATCTGCAACCTTCGATCTGCAATACTTTATCTTCAAGATCTGCCCTAGATGAAAAATAGACTGCTTAACAAATCTGATCAGATCTTTTCTTAGACCCGCTCTGATACCATGTTAGTGTTTTAGATCAGAAATGCAATAAGCAGAAAAATGCAAAAATAATGAACACAATAACACAGCAAATACCCTGGGAAAACCCTCCTTCTCAAGGGAGAAAAACCCAGCAACAATTATATCTTTTATATTATAATTAGAAGAGCAGAAATCTGCTTACAACTAGGCCCAATCACAAGGCCGATTTGATGAAATGTAACACAGCACCTCTCCTAGATGCAAATGAGCAAAGATAATATAATGTCTTCTTTAAATAATCTGATCTGCTGCAAATAAGCAAACTCCTCTTGATGCGAACTTCTCTGGAAAAATTCGAATGATCAAATGAATGATAGTGCCTTGTATAAATACATAGCATGGTGTCTTTTCATAAAGGTTGGCGACTTTTATTCTTGGTTGGCCTCTCAAAAAAATAAACCAATATAAATATTAAGTCGTACTTGCATCTGGAATTTAATATTTGAAATTTATTTATTACTTAATTCCAGAAATCGTGGGAGAAAGAGACTCCCGCTGCTACAGCATCAACAATTTGCACCTATTTTAATTTGCTGATCAAATTTATTTTCAACTGATTTGTTTAGTTTCAGTGTGTTCCAGCAGCTGCAAACATGATTAGTCTTCCAACTTTACTTCTTGGAAGTGCAAATTGCAAATGCTACTAGAAGGAGTTGATCTTTGGTTCTATGTGGACACCAAGGTTGTGCCTCCTGCTGATGTGTCCAGTTAATTGAATATAACAAAAATATGGCCTAGGCAAATCAAATTATCTTAGGTTCAGTAAAGGATCATTTGATCCCTCATATTGCATAGAAATGGACAACGAAAGAAATGTATGATGTCTTGATCACTCTGTATTCGAGTGTGAATATCTGCTTTAAGATGATGCTAAAGAACAAGCCTAGTGACACATGTATGAGTGACACATACACAATAGCCAGCTAACTGATGAAGATCATTGAATTCAGTGATCAGTTTGTTGCAATAGGGTTAAAGGTGGCAAGAAAAGAGTTGGGAAGGGTTAGAAAGGAAAGGAGGGCTCAAATTCTTCTCAATAGGGGAAGAAAGACTTGAGCCATGTCAAGTGTTTGAAATGCCACTAGAATTACCCTATGCTTCTACAATGTTCTTGAACCTTGTGATATCCTATATGTTCTTGAATTAACAAAAAACCTATGCTTAGTTGCAATCATGTGGGATTTTACGTGTGGCTAAGAATAATAATCAACAAATTATCATCAGAAATTGCAGCCAAGAATGTGGTCAAGTATTCGCCTTAGGTATGCAAGAGGGTGGTCTTTATAGGTTGATTGGTAATTTAATCAAATAGGAAGCCTCAATATGTGACAATGACAAATTGTGCAAGCTTTGGCCCAAGAGATTTGGTCATTTGCACTATGGAGCATGGTATAGAGATTGCCAAACTTCAAGATTGAGAATATTAGAGTGTGCAAGGGATGACTCAACAAGCACATCAAGACTACTTTTCATAGTAGTGTGGGGTTTTTGATTTGTTTCATTCAAATATATGTGGGCCTATGTTAGCAGCTTCATTAGCAAGAAACATTTATTATGTTCCATTTAGTTATTCAAGGAAAGCCTGGATAAATTTCATGAAGGCCAAAAATGAGGTCTTTAGGAAATTTCAAGAGTTCAAAGCTCTTGTGGAAAATCAAATAGGTGGGAAGATTAAGGTTTTGAGTTCAGAGTCAGACAATGGAGGTGAGTATATCTCCAAGGACTTTGATGCCTTCTGTAAAGATGCAGGGATCGAGTGGGAGTTGATTGTGCCTGACAACACTTAGCATAATGGGGCTGCAAAGAGGAAGAACAGGTCCATAATAGAGACAACAAAGGCCATGATTCCTGACCTACATTTATGCATGTTTCTTTGGGTAGAAGCATGCATCTTTGTTGTGTACGTATGAAATAGGTCTCTTCACAAGGTGTTTTGGGACACGACTCTAGAGGAAGCTTTCATAGGAGAGTAACTTGATGTTTCTCATTTTCACATGTTTGGGAGTCTTGTTAAAATTCATGCGTTGAAGGAGAAAAGGACTAAGTTCTAACTCTCTAGTTGAAGGGTGTCTTTGTAGGATATGGGGAGTCTTCCAAGCCTTACAATATCTATGTTTCATCCCAACGAAAGATAGCAGTGAGCTGAGATGTGAAATTTGACGAAGATGCTTGGTCATCAGTCTCAAAAGATTCACATGGAGGTTGATGAAAGTGAATAGGCTGATCAGCAAATACGACATTATCAACTGAAAATCAATTAGGTTCTAGTACACTAATAGATACACCAATGCTACCTAAAACAGCTATGAAGCCTAGATGGTTTGTAGGAGGCACAAGAACAATTAGGATCACCAAAAACTTCTTTTAGGGTGAGTCATCCACCTAAGAAATTTTTGAGTTATGTTGCTTTGATGTCTTCTGTCATTTATGTAGAGCCTTCTAGTTTTCAATAGGGAAATTTAGAGCATGTGTGGCGAGATGCCGTGATAGAGGAGTATATCTCTATTATATTGAATGATGTTCTGAGAGATTTGTGTCAAGGCTAGATTGAAAGTCAATGATTGATTCCAAGTGGTTGTGCAAGTGGAAAACACAAAAGATGGGAGTATAGAAAGTACAAGATTATATTTGTTTCACAAGGGTTCTCTTAGAAAGAGGGAATTTACTGTTGTGAGACTTTTGGTTTTGTTACAAGTTACACTTTTATCAAGATAATTATGTCTCTTTGCATCTTATTTTGGTTTGTCATTATATTATCAATCAGCCTAGAGGGTTTGAGGTGCATGGGCAAGAGACCCATGCAAAGAAGGCTTTGTATGAGTTGAAGCAACCACCATGGCCTTGGTACTCATGGATTGACAAGTACTTGTTGAAATTGGGCTTCGCCAAAATTGCTGCAGATTCTAGTCTTTATTATTTGCTCGATAAATTTTAATCTTTAAGCTACTTTAGTCGTGTATGCGGATGACTTGATCCTAATAAGAAGTAGGGAGAAGCTCATAGTATGGTGCAAGGGGGATTTGGCATTTGAGTTTGACGTGAAAGATGTTGACCTTATGCACTATTTTCTAGGTCTTGAGGTGTGGTAGGGTACTATAGTTGTCAAGGGACTTACACAATAGCGATTCTAAAGAAATTTTAGGTGATGGATCGTAAGCCCCTTGTTACTCCAATGGTTCCAAATCAGAAGTTGATTGTTGAGCCAAAATTATATTGGGTGGATCCTTTTATGTACATGCAATTTATGGGTCCCCTCATTTATTTGATCAATACGAGACTTGATATTTGCTTGGCATTGAATACATTGAGTTAGTTGATGGCTGAACCTAGGCAAATTTAGTGGACTGTTGCAAAACATGTGCTTTGATACTCGAAGGGCACAATTCATTATGGATTAAGGTATGTTGGAGATAGAGAGTTAGTGTTGCATGGTTTTGTGGGTTCAAACTAGGTAGGTGATGCCAATGCTAGGAAGTTAGGTTTTTGATTTAGCTTAGGGTTAGGTATGATATCTTGGTTCAACAAGAAGTAGGCAATAGTAGCATTAAGTTCAACCGAGGTAGAGTACATAGGATTTTCTTCTGCTAGTTGTGAGGCTATCTAGCTTCGCAAGTTGATAGCAAAAATTAGAGTACATAGGATTTTCTTCTGCTAGTTGTGAGGCTATCTAGCTTTGCAAGTTGATAGCAAAAAATACTAATCAGTTGTTGGAGCCAACAATAGTTTATTGTGACGATTAGACTTTCATCAAGCTCTTTGAGAATCTAGTGTTTCATGATCACTCTTTAAGAAGATTAGATTTTTAGCTAAATTTGTATAAAGGTAGGAGCGAGATAGAAAGATGGTAACATACCAAATACAGTGAATTTCCGTGCAACTATGAGTAACATCAATTGTGGAAGTTACCTTGTAAGTGTTTTGAAGTAATGAAAAACTGATTTAAAGGTGTAATTATTTGTGTATGCTTCCACATTTTGAAAATTTCATTATTGTGTGATTTATGTGATGTTATTTAGCATTAGGACATAATCATCTAGATTTGAAAATTCCTTCATGGTATGAGAGCTAAGGCAGGTGAGGAAAATCATGCAACTAGGGTAAGAGGATTTTGTGGGGAAAATTGTGTGGGATTTTTTTATAACCACACAGTATGGAGTGAGATGCTAGGGCTAGTTAGCTTATCACACTCGATTCAAATAACAAAGGTTGCATTGGTTTAATGCATCATCATTTCCAATACCCCACATGATGGAGTGAGATGCTGCACACTTATGTCCATGTCAGCATCTCCATAATTAACCACCTTTGACTTATACCTATATCTTGCACACTTGCTGCACGTATCGAACACATCATGCAATAAATAGTTGAAACAATAGTATGATAAGCCGAAGCATACACACTCATGCAAAACCTATGTATGTCAGGGACATGTCCCTTGCAAAATTGGACCTGTGCCCTATAGGGGATATATCAAGGACAGGTAGGAAATGTCCCCCACGTTGCCAAATTTTCAGAAATCTAGGAAACATTTTTGGTATGACAAAATTTTCAACAAGGGACGGTAAGATATATTAGGATATGGCTAGTCATCCTTGGGACATCTAGTGGGCATCCAAACATCTTGGGGAAATTTAGACATCCCCTGGCCATTTTGGGGTTAACATATTGAGTGCAATCTTTATGCTTCAAAGAACATTCACAATGCCTTCACCATTAGAATTTTCTCTCTACCATAATGGATGCATTCTAAAGTTTCTTTCAATTGCTTTTGCAAAGACAGAGAAAAGGACAATAAAAATGACACCTACACATGAGACAAATAAGACAATTTTTGAAACTTGACTTGCACTTGAGAAAATGACAAATTTTAGCTTGAAAGTTGAAACTTGGCACATGACAAAACATTTCATATGGCTACAACATTGCCATCTACTACTAAGGGGTTTGCAAATTGAAATCAAAGTAAAGTTGAAGATAGTATAGATGGAATACAACCATATCACATGAAAGGTTTCTAGATTGCCAAGTTACTAATCTAGTCTTGAATGGTTTCAACACCCTGTTGATTTTAGATGATCAGATTTAGTGCACAGAAAGTAATTCGAAATCAGACAAAATAACACAGCATATACCCTGGGAAAACCCTCCTCTTGAGGGAGAAAAACCCAGCAACAAAGATCTCTCTTATATTTGATGTAACAGTGGCAAGTTTACAAATTACAATGAGGTCTAACACAAGACCAATGACAGAAGACAATCTGCTAAATCACATCTGGAAGTGACTGAATGCAGATCTGGTAAAATTCGCATTAACCAATGGTTCACAACCTGCTGTAAGAAGTTCACACTGTCATGATGCTTCGCACTGAAAGGTCTTCAGATTGAATGATCTCCATGCTTAATAAAGTTCGCACTAAGTGGAGTCATAGCGCTGTAACTGATCGCCCTGTATTTTGAATTCGCACTTTGCTTAAGATATTCGCACTTAATGACATGTACGCACTTGAAGATATATTTGCTCTTGATGATACAAAAGAGGTATGAATATCCGAACTCAGCTAGTGTGTTTACAATGGACAAATGGTCTTTTGTATATATACATCTTGAAGAGGTCGCACCTCTTCTTATCATAAGGTCGGCCAAAGTAAGTGTCAATTACAATTCAATGATGTCGGCCTCAATATAATCATAAACAATATAAGATAGGTCGGCCTCAATAACATATGTCGGCCTTGATAAATATTAGATATCTTCTAATAAAGGATCAATTCGAATTCTTTTATGTCGGCCATAATATGAAGAGAGAATAAAACAATGAATATAAATTGAATAGCCAACGGCTATCATTCAATTTAAGATACCACGAAGGAGCTGAGCTGGAAGGAGCTACCGAAGCTGCTATATCATTAACACACCCAAGGGAGGTTCTAGCTCACCTCTTTTACATTTTGATGTGAAACATTGACAATGTGCATGCTGTTCCTATGCTAGCACAACAAACTTAAATGTGGGTATGGTACTATTAATACTGAAAAACTGGATTTAGGGTTCCATAGTTTTCATTTTTATTTCTCACAACAATATTTGAATGGTGCTCATCATATCATGGTAGCCAAAATACATAATGAAGACCAGGCATTAATAAAATGACGAGCATATTAGACACTTCTTGGCTTCGGTGGCTTCAGATTTGACATCTATTAAGAATTGGGATCTATTCAAGAAACTCACAAGATAGAAATTTAATCCACTTGGTTGCAAAATAGTTGACCAAACAACTGCTACGCCTTACACAAGATGTTGGACCAAATGTGCAATAATATAGATCAATTTAATTATTCCAACAAAGGTATATGATCTTTAAGATTTTATGACTTTTTGCATCCAAATTGTTGCATAAGATGGCTCATCAGCTACTATACCTTTTTCCCAAACTCCAAATAGGCTACTTTGATGTTATGCGATGTTGGAATGATTCTAACCTCTAATAAGTATCACCATAGTATTATAATTCTCCAAGTTCCTTGCAAGGCTTGTAGAGTCTTGAGTTGAGTTGGTGGCCATTCATAGTACCTTGTGGCTTTAGGATTGACACTCTTTGAGTATTCTCAAACTCATTAGCCGCACGTTGGGATGTTGATCCCAAAGATGCCACACAAATTCATGAGGAGGTACATCAGGGATTGGTTAGGGTTCCATTGGATGAGGCAGCCCTCATAGTGGTAGTGATTTGGACTCAGACCCCAATTTTGATGTAGTGTTACTAGATGTTGATTAGGGACAACTGCATATTTTATACATTTTTGTCATTTTGTAGTTGAAAATTGCAGCCTTTCGACATTTTGTTGTAATTTTTATATAATATATGCATGTTGACAATGAAAACATTAAATTTTGTTAATTTGTTTGTCAACTTTCATTTTTATATTACTCTTGACATGGGGTGAGCGCGTGATTTAAAAAGTTCAAAACACACCATAATCTTTGTGAATTGGGAAAGAGGCTTGAGGGTGAAAACCTTGAAAATTTGTAGTTTCTCACACTGGTTATTCATCCCACCATGGGGTGAGTGGGTGATTTGAAAAGTTCAATACTCACCATAAGCTTTGTGAATTGGGAAAGAGGCTTGAGGGTGAAGAACCTGAAATAGTTTAGTTTCTCGCATTGGCTATTCCTCCCTCGTACTAGCAAATGCTTCATGGTGTTGAGAATAATATAAAAACCATTGCTTGCCTTGTACTACTCTGGTTTAATTAAATATTAAGAATGAACTGTGTTCATTGACATTCTATTGTGTCTTGTGTATGTCCATAAAGCATGGTAGCATACAGTATATTACATGAAGATGAAGGAGCAGTTGGGCAGTTAGAAGACTGCTTGCAGCTTTGACAAAAGCTGGCTGTATTGATGAGATTCCTTTATGTCACTGTTATCTGGGAATGATGCTGCAACTGTGTGTACAGAACAGAATATGTCAGGCCAGATGCGACTGAATGTGTGGCAGGATTGTAGAGAAGATGTACTATCATGTTACAGCCACATGCTCTGCAGGTGATGACGAGGTTGCTTATTGAACCATGAAAGTCAATTGTTAGCATTGATGGAGTTTCACACTTGTGAGCGTCCTAGATTCTTTGGATCATGTTGATTATTGTCCTAGTCTCCATGAGGGGATTATGCTTCCTCCATGTGAAGTGTTGTAAAAATTTTAAATCTTGGAAGTTTAGGAATAGTGAATCAAGTTTCACCAAGTGGTTGTGTTTTTAGCATCCTTGTTTGAAAAAAAATGGTAAATCCTTTCATCTAAGAATTTTAACGAAACGTTAAGCCTTAGGTCCTATTAGTCAAGCTTGTCTTTGTGAACAACCTAATTGTGCAGGCTCACTTTCTTTCGTAGTTCAATTTGGTTTTCCATCTATTTTCCTACCTGTGTATATTGCGAAGCAAGTGACATAAATGATAAACTAGGCCAAAAGAAGATTAGATCCATGCCAATCTCAATTGCTTCAATCTCATTAGAGTCCTCAGTCCACAAGGTGTTGCTTATTAAATTCCATGTATGTTTATGTGGTAGAACTGTTTGAATGTCCTAAAGGAATTCCCCTAAAAGGTCAATGCTGATGGTGAACTTTGAATTTGGTACCTTGTATGAGGGTGGATAAATAATGTACAACATGCGTATAAGATACACTAAACTTATAAGTAAATGGTGTAAACCTGTAAAGACTATAACTAATCATAATGTGTTTGAAACCTAGAAAGAGACAGGTCAAGTTTTGCCTGTAATTGTTGACAAATTGATAGGAGACTTATACAATATTACCATTAATTTTCACACTTTCTGACCACAGAATACAACATGGAGTAGTGCATAATTAGATGTCTATTGATAGATGGGATCAGGAGAAGCTTTAAGTGGCATTCATTCTGTCATTTACAATTTTAGGTCATGTTGACAAGATTGCACAGTTTGTTTTTTAATCTGCAATCTGGTTGCTTAAACCTGTGAGGATTCTCTCAAATATATTTCATATTTGCAGATTTATAGAACAAGACCCCTTATAGTCTTTGAGAGTGATGTAATAGTAACTTCGATTGATGATAGAAAAATATGCAAACAACTGTAAGAAAATCTGATTGAAATGTAGAGCTCCTGAAAAAAACTGTGTATTTTGATTTCATAAACATTTCAGATCACACTCTGGGATTCACAGAGTGTGAGTGTGATCTGAAACATTGATAAAATCAAACCACACAGTTTTTGCCATAAGCTCTACATATCATTCCAATGGACTGAAAACCTTGTTTACATCATAAAAAATTTGATGTTTATCCTTTAGCCATGAACGTATTTTTGCATGTCTCATTTACTGCCATATCATTTAGGATGGTATATGCAATTTGAAGAGTAATGACACTTAAGCTCAAGTGTGATGGATAAGCACATTTCAAGGAGAACACATAGAAAATGCCAAGTTCTATACAAAGCTAATTAAAAAGAAGTATTGAGTGCTATGCAAACACTATGGAATGGTGTATCTTTGAAGCTGTGGATGGATCTATTGATGGTCTTGTTGTTGCCTTATGGATCAGAATGGTATGTGTATCGACTAGAATGGTATATGCAAGATGGAAAAATTTCGAAGTTAATAAGAAGCAAATTTTCTCCACATGCAAGTTTAGAAGGGATGGAGTCCACACCATTCCATACAAAATAATAGTATTCTTAGACCTATTTCAAGAATTACTTGTAACATGTTTGAGCCTATGATCTTCTATGGTATAAATGAAAATAGTAAAGAAAATGCTACTGTCATAAAAGGCTTATCCAGGAAGAAGGCGTCACAGTACTGCAGAAGCAGTCATTTCAAACAAATTATTTGAAATTGTCAAGTATTGGTGACCACTTATACACCAAGTTATCCTTTAACTTTGGATGTGGATTGATAAGTGGTATGCCAAGCATCTTCTAATATCTTGGGAACGCTACTGTGTTTTTTCCTCAGGAACACAATCTGTCCCCATACTTTCTGAGGACAACATGCATTTGTTTGGCTATTATGATGCTGAAATGGTACCTCCTGTAATGTCCCCTTTTGGTAAATTCCTGGTTTTAGGCCTGTAAGACAATAATAATCACTAAAAACTGATATTAATAATAACAAGTATCGACTTTATGGTAACTTTCAAATGAATACAAAAAATATTATAATATTGAGAGCAATACACCATAGCTAAAACATCATAATAGTTAGATCTATAGTTCATAGCATTGTTAACATTTGAATTCAAAATATCTCAACATCATTAATGATTATTCCAAGACATATTTCCATAGCCATAAATATTAGGAATCCACTTGAAATGTTTGCAAACCACAATCTCAAGGATGGTTATCCTTGTATTGCAAGGGCATGTGTGGATCATTGTCTATCCATCTTGGGGTGGCATACTTGAGAAGACCCTCAAGCCCAGGAGCACTCATCCACCTCCTATCCCACAAACATGGCAGGATCTCAGGTCCACTCCATCCCTTAGTCCACCTTGGAGGCGCTCCATCCGCCTTCCTCAAGCCTAGGAGCACTCATTTGCCTCCCAGCCCACGAGCATGGCAGGATGCTCCATTCCATCCATCTCAAAATGGCGTGCTTGATAAGGTGCATGAAGACTGCCTTCCTCAACAAGCTCAGGATCACTCATATGCCTCCTGGCCCACGAGTGCTGCATCTCAGGGTGGCATGCTTGATGAAGGAAAGGCTGGTACTTCGCTTCTCCTGAACTCAGAAGGTTGATCGGCCTCCCTATTTGCAAAATACTTCTATAAATTCAAAATAGATTGCTAAAGGAATCTACTTGATTAATTTATATGCAATTCCGATATATATAGCTAGTCCTCTCTATATTCTCAAACTTACTTCCCAATAATCTTCTTGCTGAGAACAATATTTCCCAAATTCCCACAGATATCTTATGTTTCAATTTCTTATTTTTCTTTTTCCAATCTCATTCACTTGATGATTTCTCCACAAGGAAATGATCTCCCTTTTATATCTTATTATTGAGGGAGTCGCAACCTTTCATGTTTGAACTTGAAGGAGTCACAGTCTTTCATATTTGAAAGTCATAACCTTTCACATTAAGAGTAAGAAACTTTCACATTAGGATTCACATCTTATTTATTCTTAATTGATTGAATGAATGATGTTATGGATGTCTTTCTCAAATGAAATGCTCTCCCTTTTATATGTCAAGTTTGAAGGAGTCACACCTCTTCACCTCAATAGTTACAACCCTTCATTGCTGCATATGGAGAATAATAATTTAATTTTAAATAAGTTAATTTGCTAGTGTTGCTGTCTATTACTTGTAATCAGTCACAATAATTCTTTTTCCTTTTTCTTTTTCTTCTAGATCTACCTTATCTTGCTTAAGGGACACAACTCCTCATATGTTGGTTGACCATTCTTAACAACTTAATCTTTATTTAATGCCAGTTTGGTGTAATATTAATTATCTTTATCGATTTCTTTTGAAACATAGGCTGCAGACATTTAGGAATAAAACAGGATATTACACCTCCATAAATGATTGTACACCATATCAAAATTTTGGGATACCCTGAGTTGGCTTGTCTCAAGAGACTGTCAAGCTAAATGTTTGCTCATCATACTCCTAAACTTCATCCATGTCACATACAATATTGGCTCTGAAAAACTGAAGGATCAACCAATAAGAGTTGTTTGGATCTGTGGTGTTAATTTTTCAATAAAGTTTGTAATTGACACCATTTTATGTGATGACAATTGAATAGATTGCTGATCACTGTTGTTTGGTAGGCCCATCAGAATACGACATACTTTTCGTTCATAGTATTGTCCAGTCAAATGTTTCTGTGTCACAATTTGAGGCTAAATCAAAACAGATTCTATTGTGATTCCTCACCTACATCTAACTTTTTAAGCTGTTGTACATAGACATTTCTACTTTGTTAACTTACCTGCATTAGCAAGTTTCGTCACCCCTTCTTATCATTGAAATCATGCTTTTCTGATCTCATTAAGGTGTCTGCATTGCATTTTCTTATGGAAACCACATACAATACAGTTGTTGCCTCTGGAAATCCTCATGTTATCTCTACCTCTTATCATTGAAATCATGCTTTTCTGATCTCTTTAAGGTGTCTGCATTGCATTTTCTTATGGAAACCACACACAAGACAGTTGTTGTCTCTGGACATCCTCATGTTCTATCTGCCGTAAGTGCCCATGGAGCTTTGATTCTAATGTTTTATCCAGGTTGATTGTGCAGCTTGTATTTCACTTAGTTTACTTGGGCCAGGTTGAGCTTAAGAAGGATGATAAGCTAAAGATGTCAGCTTTTTTTCCATCAGAATAGAATGTGTATTATTGACATAATTTATCAATCCTTTAAAACGTTTTAAATCATATCTATCGCCTATCCATGAATGCATGACAGGTCAAAAGAATGGTGGTTAGCACATATCAGGCAGCAAGTGGCGCTGGTGCTGCAGCTATGGCTGAGCTTGAACAGCAAACACGCGAGGTGCTTACTTTTCCTGCCATCTACCATTTGCTAAGTTTTTATAAGTTTTCTGTACCATTGAGAAGAATAAGATAATGAGTTTTTATTTTTGTATCTGGAATTTGATCAGGTTTTGGAAGGAAAAGAGCCAACTTGTAATATCTTTAGTCAACAGGTCAGTTTAATTGTTTGAGATACTATCTATATTTTGCACAACTATTAATGTAATATTCATTTCCAGGATGAATAGGTGCCCTGGATTTTCAGATAAGTTACATCTTTATCTTTTGATCTTGTCAAGTCACTTCTTCTGTGAGCCCCGTCTTGCAGTATGCATTCAATCTCTTCTCCCACAACACAAAAATCTTCCCAAATGGTTACAACGAGGAAGAGATGAAGCTAGTAAAAGAGACCAGGAAAATTTGGGTGAGTACATTTATAGGACATTTGATTTTGGAGCTTTTGATTCACATACATTATGTTTATGTTTTTTTATTCTGCCCTGATTATCACTGTTATTTTATTTAATGAATAATCATTGGATTGTTTACACTGAAACTGTTGCACAGAATGACCAAGATGTTAGAGTGACTGCAACTTGTATACGGGTCCCAGTAATGCGAGCGCATGCAGAGAGTATTAATCTGGAATTTGACAAGCCACTCGATGAGGTAATCCACTACTATAATTTTGTACATGATCGTTGTCTTCCAAAGAAAAGGCTGATACTTATTCGGACATATGGTGTTCATCTAAGTGTTATATTACTGCATAGATAAATTTCACTTTTTCAAACAATAAAACAATACCAGAGAACCAGATTGATTCAGACGCCACGGTCTTCTAAAGATATATGATGTTTATTACATGTTATACCAATGGTAGATCTATCATATGTTATACAGCTAATGAAAACCCTCCCAGATTCGATAGGGTAATGGATTGTAGACCATATTTTCTACTTAAGTGATCTGATTCAAGTTTGTGCAGATCCACTTCGAAGATGTAATTTTCAATTATAGGCCTAGTTGTGTTGGTTTTCTGATTGAAGGTATAAATCTGTGCCAGAATCCATCAAGATAGTATTTTGGGTTGATCAATGAGGGTTTTTTCTGTGAATACCTCAACATCAGGGATACATATGGGTTCCCCAGTCCCTGAGTGTGTGGAGTGCATGCTTAAAGAGGAATGCTATATTGCCAAAAGCATTATTATGTGTTGTTGGTCCAGGAGTTTCTGGGCAAGATTACCCAGATCCCCATCATAATAAAAGCTGGGAAAAATCTACCCAGATGACAGTTAACCAGAAAATAACAATACTTTTTTAGTGTAAATTGGTTATTGATGGTGTTTTCATCTTTGAACCGATTGATTGAAGATGTTTTATATGGGTAAATCAATTTGCCAATGTAACTTCTTTGAGTTTCTATATTTGGATGCCTATGCCAGTAGGGACTGTTGTTGGAGAGGTGCCTGGCTGTTGTATCTTGTTACTGATATAGTACATTGGAGAGGTGCCTGACTGCAGTTTTCTTTATGTCTACTTTCATCTTCTAATTATATGCAATGCTGGAAATAAAGTCATTTCTACATTGGAGATTTTGGCAATTGCTTTCTGTTATCCATCCATGATCAGTCTGGTTATAACAGATTCATTTTGATATTTTCCTTTTGTTTTAAGCTCAAAACTAGAAGTTTTCCTAGGTTTCTACAGCAGAAAAACATTAGGCCTCTGAAAAGAAGTTTCTTCACCTTGTCTCCTTAGGAAAATCTGCTGAACTATCAATTTTTCTGGGTCCCAAAACCTGTCATATTCTTTATGGTAACTGTTTCAGTCAGGGCAGAAAAATGCTAGGAACCAGTAACATTCCAAATACTATTTTGCTTTAATATGCTTCATAAGTCCAATCAACTAACATAAAAATGATTTTTTTAGTTATTGATTTTAAACCAAAATTTCTCTTAGGTCCTCTATGTTGTAATATCTGCCTTAATGATGGCAGAGGCTTTTTCATTTTCTGGTGATTTAGATTGAACTGAATTTGGGTATCATTGTGTTACGTTCTCACTTTTCATTGATACTGAAATGTTCCTGCAAGAAATACAATGCTTTGGTTGATCTACAAATTATTTTTTTCAATGCTTATGCAGGATACTGCTAGAGAGATTCTTAAGAATTCTGATGGTGTTGTTGTTATTGATGATCGAGCTGCCAACCACTTTCCAACTCCTCTAGAGGTACTTCCTTTGCTTCAACTATTTGCATTGTTTATAAATTATAAATTATAAATTATATGTTCTTCATGAGTACATATGTTTTGGATTGGTAATACAGCTAACTTTTATAAACAAATTGCGACAGTTATGTTTGCCTTTATTATATAAAATTCTATGAAATTCTAAAAGTCATTATTGATATGCTCACTGCGCTATTTGGTCAGTTTTTTTAATGATGCTTTGTGGTTGCTTATGGCATTTAACACAATTCAAGAACCATTTTCATCAGGTTTCAAACAAAGATGATGTTGCTGTTGGAAGGATCCGGCAAGATGCTTCTCAAAATGGCAATTATGGGTATGTCTCCATTATCCTTGCACCCCTCTCCAAAATGATGTGTGCCTATTATCATATCTGATATTCTAATACTGCTGTTTATGCTAACCAGATTGGATATTTTTGTTTGTGGGGATCAAATACGCAAAGGGGCTGCTCTTAATGCAGTGCAAATTGCAGAGAAACTTCTTTGAGAACAATACTGTATGCAGTTTAATGATTTCTCATTTCATTCAGTTTTGTTGAGGATTTTTTGCCAGATGGAAGAGTCATTTGTTGAAAACTATAACATAAAACAACAGTGTATGCAGTATAATGATTTCTTATCTCATTCAATTTTGTCGAGGATTTTATGCCAGATAGAAGGGTTTTTCTTCCTTTTAATTATTACATAAACATTATAGGCAAAGGGACTATATTTTCCATGTTGTATTTCTATTTGTTGACATATCCTGGTAAAAGGTGGTGTTTTTTTTTGAGAATCGAAGTGTTATTGGAAGAATGGTCATTATAGATGTGTGTGTTAAGGAACATTTTACATCTTGAGTTGAGAAGTTAGTTCAAATGGTGATAGCATAATGTGATGTTGTCGTGAAGTCTCTCCTAGAAAGACCATTGATTAGGTTTCACAAGTCTTTATTTCATGTTTTGATGGGAAAAAATCTTGAATTTCTTCCTTCACATAATATTCATTATTTTTCTGTAATTAGGATTTCAGGAAAAGGATGTCCTCTTTTTCAGGCTGGGGAAACTGCAACTGCTGATGTAGATAGCTCCTAACCTTGCGCTGAGTAGATTTAGCTTCATATAATAAAGTATAATTAAAGTTAGTGTTATGTAATGTCCTCTACTTGGAGTATGCCTGAATTTTCCTTAAGGGACAATTACATATCATAAAATTGTTTTACAAATGATATTCCATAGTAAATTATACAATAGATATTGAAACTCAAGAATAAATGAACTATTAACACTTATGAAGTAATGAATAACAACTTAACTTGAATCCAATATATAGACTCTTTTCCATTAACCAATCATGGTAGGGATTGGAGAGAAACGCACGAAAGGGCGCTAAAAAACTATTCATCACAATTATGCCCAAGGGCGTGTTCATACCCCCCTTGGCCCCAAGTAGCAGGAACATCCAACCAAGACAATTCCATCCAACTTAGGGTGGTGTACTTACATTGTGAGAAGAGGAACATCCAATGAAGACAATTTCTTTAGGAACATCCAACCAAGACAATTCCTATACCACCCTTGACTAACATGTTTCCTTGCCAATTCCTAATATGATTGCTTAATGAAGATCAAACGAATAAGAATCTATTATCCATATTCTTATATTAAAGAATCATAATTATTTATAAGGCTCAATAATTGCTGCAAGCATCATTATTGCATATATATTTCTAATTAATTTCAATCTTCCAATAATCACTTAATGTGCGTGCGCGCACATGCACACACACACACATGTTGGTATGTGGCAACTGATCATGCTATACTGTACACTCTTCATGTATCCTCGCTGGGGACCGGGGGTTGCAAGTGGGGGTTTGGGGGTGGCAGCCCTTGAGAAAATTTTTTCTCCTACTTTTTTCGCGTCATCATCAAAAAAGGGAAAAATAACCGAAAAAAAAAGAAAAAAAACCGACTTTGTGGAACCCTAATCTGGAAGCTTTGAAGCTTGTTATAAGGGGTTGGGATGGGAGATACAGTACGATGAAAAAGGCGATTATTCGCGAGATTGTAATAAGTTTTACACTGGATAATAAAATCATTGGATAGCTGCGGTTTTGTGGATGTAGCCTGGATTGGGTGAACCACGTTAAATTCTCTATGTTATAATTTTTCTGTGTGTTTTATTTCCTTTGTTTTATTGATCAAATCTGCATTTAATTGTTAGATATCTGCCTTCTAACCCTAACAACGGACACGCACACACACACACACACACACACACATATTTCTAATTAATTTCAATCTTCCAATAATTATTTCTCTCTGCAGCAGCACAAAATAAAACAAACAAGTAATCCGCCTTTAGTCGGGGTTTTTTCCCTTTCATTTTGCTTTTTCAAGTTTAAAAAGTAAAAAATCTGCTGGAAATGGTCAAAAAATGCCCTAGAATTGCCATGTCATCTTCAAAATCGCTGGGATACGCGATGGCAAACTCGGAATCGTTTCCATAGGGCAAAAATCGAATCCTGTGTGTTTCTATAGGGACTACGTACATGATTCCGTACTCGGTACATTTCGTACCTAGAGTCGTAGGGCAAAGGGTGACGATTCGGTAGCATAGTATATATATATATATATATATATATATATATATATAAAACTTACTTCCCAAATATATTCTTGGCAATAATACTTAATCCAATAGGTCTTTTTATAATTTATTCCATTTCTTCCAATCTGCTGCTTTATTCAGATTTCCAAGTGATTTCCATTCCACGATCTTCCACTTCTCTATTTCATCTTCTTTTATACCACTCACCTTCACGCCTCTTCATTGAGAGGTTGTGATTTCTCCCAAAGGGGATGACTTCTACAAGGGAGACGTCCCTTTATATAAGATTATCATTCATTAGACTTGGGCAGCAATTCTTATTGCCAATTTAAATTAACTTCATCGCTGCCTTCTCATTCATTGACAATATTAATTGCTGCTCTTTAAGACTTAATCGCTACCTTTCTATCCTTTTTTTATTACAAACTTTGGGCGCTATTTATATAAACATCTTTATGATAAAATCAGCCCCAAACATAATTTAAATTATTTTCTGATGTAGTCGGCCTAAGGAAGATGGTGAGCCTCTTAATTTATATTTATTTCTTCCTTAAATAAACTTACTGCTGCCATAATGAAGTCAGCTATTTCTGCTTTAAATAAGCTCAGTGCTGCCACAATGAAGTCAGCCATGTTTGATGATTGGAATAAAACAATTAGTAGATTTACTTCTTTGTTCCTTTGACAATATTTCTAACACAATGAATGCACAATATTTCTTTTATAAGGCGGGTCATCACATATTATTTATTATAATTTAGTAAAATTAGTTCCACCATGCATATATGCAGAGTTGTTTACATTCAGTCCAGCCTTTATGAAGCATACGAGTCAGGAAAAAATGATACATGTTAACTTCCCTCCTAATTTCCTATCTTTTTCAGTTGATTTAAGAGAATAAATATAGCATTTTTATTGTTTTATAATTTTTGTTTTAGTTTTAGCAATTTGATATGACATTATTCATCTTTTTGAAGCTATACAAAACAATTCTCAACAACATCTGTTTCACAAGTAGCTAATTGCAAGTGAACTGATAGACATTTCTCAGTTTTTTTTTGGGTGAATGTAAAAATATTCAGAACTCAGTAGCCCCAGCATCACTAAAATGTAAAAAGATCGCAAGTCTATGCAAGACAATTCAATCCTTCCAATCATGACAGTAGTCAAAAACACAATTTACTTATTAAATACACCTGGGATCTTGAGATGAAACTGATAATTTTGTTTATTTATTGCCATTATTTGTGTTTGCCGTTGCTTTGTTTGGAGTTCTTTGGTATAATGTTTTATTTTAAAACTGTTTTTGGGCCCTGCTGCCATGTCTTCGTTTACTGCCATGTCTTTGTTTACCTGATTGAGTTGAACTTTGATTATTCTTGAAAATGCATCCCGTTACACTTTTTATTTGGAAATTTTCTAGGTTGTTGGGTTATAAAATTTCAGATCAGATTTAAAAATGCCACTTCCATTCTGACTGTAATATTGCTAGTTGTGATATAAGGGAAGATCATTTTCTGGAAATGTGAGAAATGAACAATTCTGTTGATGAAATTTGTATATTGTACATAAATTTTCTCTCCTTTTACTTTAGGATGTTTTTCTTCAACAATAGCTATGGCTTCTGTCATCTGCTTTGAAATCATGTCATAATGTTCATTTATATGGAAAAAAATGTCAAACTTCCAATGGAATTTATATTAGTTCATTAATTATAAAATTTTGAAGTGACTTTTTTTTTTTCAAATAAAAAACATTGGATAGCAGTATTAGTAAACCCTGACCTCTTCCATTTATAACCGTGGAGAAAAAATGTACGATAATAAATGAAGTGCGGATAAAAGCAAACATAAAAAATGGTGGTCATAAAGAACAGTCATTTTTCTTATAAAACTGAAAAGAGGTCCTTAAAATTGAAAGCAGTTTGCCCTTTTATTGTATGCATTTAAAAGGGATTAAAATCACGAAAATACCAGTTTGATCCATATTCCATCTGGTGGCTAATTCTTTCTTCCCCTCCCGAAGAATGCTCACTATATTCTTCACTATTTTGGATTGTCTTTGAGATGGTGCTTGCAATTTATTATGACTCGATTGTTTATTTAAATGGTTTACCAATGAAGATTAAAAAGATTGTAACAATTTTATCTATTTTTTTTAAGGATTATATGTTCCCTGAAAAAAAATATTATAACTTCATTTTTTTTATAAAAAGGAGGTAAAAATTTATTCAATCAAGTAGGACATTACAATCAAGATAAAGGCCCCTGCACTAGGAACCACCAGGAGCAACCAACAAAGCAAAGACCAGAAGCAAAAGATCCAAAACCTCACACCCATTAAACCAAACTCAAGAACCAAAAATATGCCAATTATCCCTATCCTCAAAAGCGCATTTCGCCAAACAATTTGCAACCTTGTTCCATTCCCTAGGGACATGGACAAAGGAAACCGAATCCAAAGAAGTGCAAATCTGGTGAATTTGTTGAACCACAGAATCCAACAATCAATTCATCCCTTCCAAGGAACTCTTATTCAACATTACCACCAAAATTTGCGAATCAGACTCACAGATGATCTTATGCCATCCCAAAGCACAACCCTTTTCCATAGCAATAAGGATAGCCAAAGCTTTCATAAATTTATTACTTTGGCACCCTTGAAAAATAGAAAAGAAGAAGATGGGAGATCCCAAATTATCCCTGCCAACACCACCAACACTAGCAAAACAAGATTACCTTTGGAAGAGACATCGGCATTTATCTTAAGACACCCACAAGAGGCGGCGACCATCTACCATCATACTAAATCTTCTCGCTAGAAGGTTGCCAACCATTAGAATAAGACTTCCTTGAGCCTCCACCAACTAAACCCAATCCTTGTATCACCCTCAACTCACCAACCTCTACAGGGATATCCACCTCACACCTAGCTTGAATAGTTTCTTGAATCATACCTAGAACTTGTTGCCAAATTTGATGAGAAGCCAGATCCTCTTCATTAAAAGACCCTGTGGGTCCTCTCCAACTAGTTTTGCTAGAGAATGCAAGAAGGTCCTATATCCCACGCCACCTGAAGACAAAACGTCTTGGCAGGAGGCCTCCCCAAAGTCCTCCAAAACTCAACCAGAGATGAAGCATGCACACAAGGCCACCACCAAACCTCCCACCAATGGTGCCAAATAACCTTAGGATAGACACATTGAAGTAACAAATGTGAAGAAGATTCCTCACTACTCCCACATAGAATACAAATGGAAGGCCCCTTGAAAGCCTCTCTTCTAAAGATTATCCCAAGTGAGACACCTGTTACGAGCCACTAACCAAAGGAAAAAGTTGCATCTAGGCTATGCAAACTTATTCCATACATACTTCCACCAAGGAGCATCCTCCCCTCCATATTTATGCCTATACAATTCTTGATACCCAATAAGAAGCTCCAAACAGAGAAGAAGGCTCCCTATTGATCAACACATGATAGGAAATAGACATAACACAACTCACGACCCATTCAATCCAGCCTTCACCAAAACCAAAAGTGGCGAGCATCTTCCAAAGCAAAGCCCATTTAAACATAGCCTTCTTCTTGGATAACTCCATAGAGTGAATAGCTTCAGCTGCAATAACCACCTCATCCAAGATTTGCCTACTTGAAACAAAACCTCCTTGTTTTTTCTAAAATGAGCATGCTAAGCCACAACTTAAGTCTCTCTGACATTAACTTAGGAAATAATCTTGTAAACCACATTACACAAGGTGATTGGTCTAAAATGGTCAAGATAATTAGCTCCCTCCCTCTTAGGGATAAGCACAAGGAAGGTAGAATTCATTGCCCTCGACATTTGTTTGCTACCTCGCGATTCATGCACAACATCCAACATATCAAATTTGATAATCTCCCAGAATTCTTGAAAAATTTCTAACGAAAAATTGTTAGGTCTAAGGGCCTTTCCTTTTCTTATCTTTAAAACAATCTCTTCTACCTTCTACATCAAGATAGTCCCAAGCAACATCTTATTTGCCTCAGGAGAGACAACTAAGGGAATGCATTCCAAGATAAGATTTTCTTCCACCTCTATAATAGGAGAATCCTCCACGAACAAGGAAGAATAAAACCGAATAGCTTCCTACGAGATATCCTTAAACAAAGATAATTGTTGCCCATGAGAGGACACCAGTGAAGAAATCAAATTACCATGTCTTCTGGCTTTAACAGAGTTGAAGAAGAAAGTTGTATTCCTATCTCCCTCATGCAGCTAGTCAATCTAGCCTTTTGTTTCCAAAAATCTCTTCCCTCAATTTCCATTTTGCAAACTCCTTCCTGGCTTCTACTTCATGTCTAAGATACTCCTTGGAAATCCCTTGATCCTGATTCCATTTGGTGATAGAATCCAAACGTTGTTGGGCAATCAATTTGGACTTAAAAATATTTCCAAAACTCTATCTATTCCACTTCTTAAGCTAATACTTCACAAACTAAAGTTTTTTGACAAAAGAAAACATAATAGTACCATAGGCAGGTGTGCCATTCATCCACCACTCCCTCATGAGATCTTGTAGAGAAGGCTCACGTAACCACATGTTGAAATTTAAAAGATGGGTTTTTAGAAAAGATCCTCCCATTCACATGAAATTTGATAAGACAATGGTTTGATCCTTTCCAATTCAAAATATACAAACTAGTAAGCCAATTACTACCAATCCAGAAGCTAAAGACTAGAAAATCTATCTAGTCTCTCAGAGATAAAGCCCTCCCCACATCTCCTATTAGTCCACGTGAACACACCATTACCAGGGTTTACATCTATCAAGTTCAAAAAAACAATATTCTCTTTGAAGACTATAGATGAGGGGTCAAGCCTATCCACCCCTCCCCTTTTTTCCTCCAAATTGATAATATCATTAAAATCACCAGCTAGTTAAAGCTTCAAGCAGACATAGAAGAGGAATTTCTACCAGCAATCCACCGGATAGGAGAAACCTTGCATAGGTCCCAGAGACAAACAATCCCTTCAGATCTACCTTGCGCCCTAATACATTGATATATTGACCCCTCCACCATACCTTGGAGGCCACATTAAACATACTTTCCATTGACAACTTAGTTTCCTAAATGAACACAACATTAGGAAAATGTAACTTAATCAAATCGCAAACAACCTTTTGTCTAGGGAGCTATTCAATCCCCTTGCATTCCATGACAGGACAATAATTTCTGCAGGTTAGGGAAGTGGGAATCAATGGTCTTAACTGACCTTGACTCCATCAAATTCTCCCCCATTACTTTAATTTTGCCTTGATCTTTCTTTCTACCCACCTTGGAAGACTTCTCCGAGCTTCCATTTAAGTTCTTTTTGTTGCAAACCCAAAGAAGGAATAACTTTGTTGCTCTTACCAAGATCCAAAGTCACTGTCTCTAGCATTGGTTCATGCAAAGCCACCACCAAGCCATCACCCGACTCCTTGTCCATAGGCAAAGACAACTCACTAGGGCACAATAGAATCTAGTTTGTATCCATCTAAGAGTCTATCCGATCCTAACCCAAGCTACTGTGCTTCTCTTTAGGTTCCAACTGTATAACTCCCATAATATTTGATCCAAATTGAAGCCTATCAAGGATTCCATCCTATTGATCCATATCCTCTAAAGCCTCAAAGTGGTTGGAAGACACATCCGCTTGTCTATCCTTGAAATTTCTCTTGAATCCTCTACCCTTGTTATGGGGCTTGAGTAAAATAAAGCCCTCCTTATCAGTATCCCCCTCAGACATAGGTGCTTTACCTTTATCCTTTGGAGGAGGTGGGCATGAAGGCAACATTGCAGAAGCTATATTCACATGTCCCCTTGAAGAGCTAAATTTGGGACATTTCCTTTGGAGGTGCCCGTATTCATGACATATCTAACAACGAAAAGGAAGAGCTTCATAATCCAATTGTTGAATCCAATAAGTGGTCCCAACCCGAATCTCCATTGAATTTGGTAATGGGTTATTTAGATCAATTTCAATACAAATGTGAACACATGAAATTACTTATTTATCCATCGTTTGTTGGGATGGACCCACCAGTTTTCCCAAAAGCAAGGCAACCATGTGCATGATATCATTCCTCCAGAACTCCAAAGACAACCATGGGAGTCTCATCCAAATCAGAACCTTTGATGGAAGGCCCTTAGTTGGGTTAAACCCTATAATGCTAGGGTTTGATAAATAAGCCCACCTAATTATAAAAATAGAGCCCCCTTCAAAAGCCTTGTTCTAATCCGCCATGCAGGAGAACACCACCTTGAAATAATTATTAGTTGCCTTCATAACCTCCATATCCCCCTCAAGATTCTAGGTTCTATGAGCCCACAATTCCAAAAATGGGAGGGAGACACAAATACCCATAAACTTGCAAATGAAAGCATGATTGCTTAGGTAACTAACATCCTTTGCTACCGAGTCCAATTGGATAACCAAAATTGGACGAGAAAGACTCCTCTAGAAAACCACTAACTTTCGATACATGAGGCCCTCTAATATGAGCAGAGCCCCCATCATTTAAGGTTTTGCTTAAAAAATCTACAGCTTTAGCATGGCCCAAAGGGGATGGGTCCACCCCTGTTACCATTTAAGAAAACGCCATTTTATTACAAACCCTCAGATATGCACTTGGTGCCATCAACAACCACCAAGCTAGGCAAAGGAAACACAAAAACACACATCCCACCAAAAAAACAACCCATGTGCCCCTAACCACACCCAAAACTGAGCACTAATAGGCAAAACCAACATAGAAAGGTAGCAAAAAGACCCCAGACCCAACAATCAACCCCACACCACACACAAACAACACTTCACACCAACAAGTGACCACTAGAACGGAGAGGAAAAGCACCAGAAAGGGATCTTTGGCTACGGCTAAGGCCTAAAAGCCTTAGCTCACGACGCAACAAAATAGTGCCAAGACACCATCACAACCTATAAGTGCTTGATCTTATAACTTCATATTTAATGAAAATAGGAAATTACATTTTGTAGATGCTACCAAGAACATTCTAAGAGAAAAAACCAACACCAAGGAACAAAACCAAAAATAAATCCAATGGTCACAATAATTGGAAACCAAACAAGCATAAGTTAAAAAAAGGAAACAAGTAGCCATGATAAAAGTCACAAAACTACACCAAAAACATACTCCTGTCAACTTTTCCTTTCGAAGGAAAAAGAACAAAGGTTAGTAATCTCTAATAAAACAAAGAAACACAACCACCTTGACACCCACATTGCCAATCTTGAAAAATCATCCAAAGTGTGCAAAAATGATCCATCTATAGACTAGAACCCTTCCACAAACACTAGATCAATACTGTGATGTGTAATTGAACATCCACCCCAAAACTCCCACAAACCTGGACTGCATTAATTTTTGAGCACAAATGTATTTATTTCTCACACATTGCCCTTCTTTGTATTCATTTATAACCCATAGGTCCACCACCAAAGGCAACCCCTTCTCGAAGAGCGAATGCCACAATATTTAGCTCCCTATAAACATGAAAGAGAGAATAGTTGGCAAAAGAGTGTCACATTTGATTTGTTTGGAGGAAATGAGGTTGGAGGCCCAAAATTTCCATTTTATATACTCCCTTTATTTAGTTTAAAACAATCTCAAAGTCTTCAAAGACTTGCATTTTTCCACCCTTTTGTTAGTCGACAAATTGAGAAGCTTCAAATCCATAAGCTTTGCAAAATTAGTAGGCATGTAGTAGGAGGTATGACCTCCTTGCCTTTAGGGATATGTTTGAAATACCCATAAACCAATCCTCTTTGAAAAAGGATGTATTTACCTTGGATTTTGTTAATATTCCCAGCAATCCATATACTCCAAGAGGTAATGCCTTGAACCATTTTAGCTCTGGCCAATTATACCGCCTCTCAAAGCAATCTTCCATAGTTATTCCCTGCCAAACGCTTCTCACCCATGCCAAAGCCAATAAATTTGTCCATATCTTGATTATATATGGACACGTGATGAGATTGATTCATAGTTTTTGAATCTTTAAAGTGTAAATGGCATCAACTTGGTCCATGCCAGCTTCGCCTTTTGATGGGCAAGGTCATTGATGTCACAACTTGCATCATTTAGTCAATTAATTATCGAACCGGGTGTGTCTCAAAGCTATATGCGATAAGGATGTTTGTCACAGATTTTTGGGGGGTTTTGCACTATAAATAGTGACTTCTGGTTTCGGTTTGGCTCCTTTAGGAGCTTTCAAGAGCTTTCAGGAGCTCTCAGGAGCTAAACTTCAGTGACTAATTCCTAAGGATTAATTGTATCTTATTTCCTAATTTAAAGTTCTTTTGACTTATTTATGACTTCGCTTGACTTGATTGAGATAGATTCATGGAAAAGACTAAAATTTAACTTAATTCTTAATCTAGAATTCGAAATCCAAATGTAATTCTAATTTACTTCAAATGCAATCTATTTTAAGATCTGCTAGAAAATAAATGCTATTTTAAAGAACATAAATACATTGCAAAGAAATAATTATTAACCTAGAAAACATAAACACTTATTTCCATGAATAGATTCCAAACAAGTTTTAGTTTCATTTTTCCATAAGTTTCCATCATTGCTTCCATTAAACCTAGCAGATAATTATCAAACTTAATTTCTACAAACAGTATCTAAATCTTGATTAACTCAATAAACTTCATAACAAATCTAATAAACCATTATAACCATGATGAACTTTAGCTTAAAAGCGATTAAATACAGTTGCTGAAAACGATTCAAACATAATTAACATTCCAGATTTAATATCCAATGAACAGAAATAAAATAAACTCAGAGAAATACCACACAAGGTCAATTCCTTTGGTTGAGCAGGCCCTGCTCTTCCTTCGGTGAGACCTCTAACACACTGATTCGAGTTAACTTCTTATTTTCATTCAAATTGATCAAAATAGGTACACATAACAGAGTAGTGCAACCATTACAAGATTCTAGTTGAAAATTGTCTAACTCCTTTCAAAAACCTAAAGATGGATATTTATAACTGTATCCTTATTGAATTCAAAACATGGTGTTAACTGCCAAGATACAAGGTATCTAAACTAAAGATTAAAACATAACTAAAACAAAACTAAAAATAGACAGAGGGAAAAATACCAGATCAACGCTGGGACTAGAAGTTCCTAAATTGACTAAGAGGAGCTGATTTGAAACTTCAGTGATTCATCATCCAGCTGGGGCGATCAGTGGTGTGATTGTCTTCATGTGGTTAAACAGGGAATTTAACTTTATCTTTGAACAAAGTCATCAATCATCAGTCTTAAATACCCTGAATAAGATCCTTAAGAATAGGATACCAATTATGACAGTAAAAGATTAAAATTGCATAATTAACTCATCATTATCATCACAAAAGCAACACATTTAATATAAAGCATTACCTCTAATATATTTACCAAATTAGCCAAACATAAAGTAAAACAAGTAAATATATCAACTTATAATCT